>JAHIAM010001616.1:0-50494 GCA_021605205.1 Aegilops longissima
AAATGAAGAGTGCGGATGAAAGAGTTCATTTCGATCTAGGTGTCATACCTAGTGCATCGGGACCGATGAAGCTCTTACTGTGACAATCTTGGTGCAATTGCCTTGGCAAAGGAATCCAGATTTCACAAGAGGACCAAGCATATCAAGAGGCGCTTCAATTCCATTCGGGACCAAGTCCAAGTGGGAGACATAGAGATTTGCAAAATACATACGGATCTGAATGTTGCGAGACCGTTGACTAAGCCTCTTCCACGAGCAAAACATGATCACACCAAGACTCCATGGGTGTTAGAATCATTACTATGTAATCTAGATTATTGACTCTAGTGCAAGTGGGAGGCTGAAGGAAATATGCCCTAGAGGCAATAATAAAGTTATTATTTATTTCCTTATACCATGATAAATGTTTATTATTCATGCTAGAATTGTATTAACAGGAAACATAATACATGTGTGAATACATAGACAAGCAGATAGTCACTAGTATGCCTCTACAAGACTAGCTCATTAATCGAAGATGGTTATGTTTCTAACCATAGACATGTGTTGTCATTTGATTAATGGGATCACATCATTAGGAGAATGATGTGATTGACATGACCCATTCCGTTAGCTTAACACTTGATCGTTTAGTATGTTGTTAATGCTTTCTTCATGACCCATACATGTTCCTGTAACTATGAGAGTATGCAACTCCGTTTACGGAGGAACACTTTAGGTACTACCAAGCGTCACAATGTGGCTGGGTGATTATAAAGAAGTACTACTGGTGTCTCCAAAGGTACTTGTTGGGTTGGCGTATTTGAGATTAGGTTTTGTCACTCCGATTGTCGGAGAGGTATCTCTAGGCCTTCTCGGTGATACACATCACTTAAGCCTTGCAAGCATTACAACTAATGAGTTAGTTGTGAGATGATGTATTCTGAAGCGAGTAAAGAGACTTACGATGCGAGATTGAACTAGGTATTGAATACTGAGCGATCGAATCTCGGGTAAGTAACTATACCGATGACAAAGGGAACAACGTATGTCGTTATGCGGTTTGACCGATAAAGATCTTAAGTAGAATATGTAGGAACCAATATGGGCATCCAGGTTCCGCTATTGGTTATTGACGAGAATAGTTCTAGGTCATGTCTACATAGTTCTCGAACCCGTAGGGTCCTTACGCAACGTTCGATGACAGTTCATTATGAGTTTATAGGTATTGATGCGAAGGTTGTTGAGTCCGGATGTGATCACGGACATGACGAGGTCTCGAAATGGTCGAGACATAAAGATTGATATATTGGAAGCCTACATTTGGACATCGGAAGTGTTCGAGTGAAATCGAGAATTCTGCAGATGCAGGGAGGTTACGGAACCCCAGGGAACTACATGGGCCATAGTGGGCCTTGGTGGAAAGGAGAAAGGGCCAGCCCTAGGTGGCGCGCCCCCTTCCCTAGTCCTATTAGGACTAGGAAGGTGGGCAGCCCCTCTCTCTCTTTCCCCTCAGGAATCCTAATCCAACTAGGATTGGAGGGAATCCTACTCCGGAGAGTAGGACTCCTGGCAGCGCCCCCTCATGGCGGCCAGCCCCTCCCCTTGGCTCCTTTATATCTGAGGCAGGGGCACCTAGAACACACAAGTTGATCTACGGATCGTTCCTTAGCCGTGTCGGTGCCCCTTCCACCATATTCCACCGGTCATATCGTCGTAGAGCTTAGGCAAAGCCTGCGGGAGAAGTCATATCGTCGCGGAGCTTAAGCGAAGCCCTGCGTCGATGGAGCATCAACATCGTCCTGCGCCGTCGTCTTGTGGAACTCATCCCGACACTTTCTTTGGATCGGTCAGGGGATCGTCATCGAGTGAGCGTGTGCGAGAACTCCGGAGGTGCCGTGCGTTCGGTGCTTGGATCGGTCGGATCGTGAAGGCGTCGACTACATCAACAGCGTTGTTATAGCGCTTCCGCTTCCGGTCTCACAGTGCGTGGGCGGACACTCTCCCCTCTCGTTGCTATGCCATCACCATGGTCTTGCGTGTTCGTAGGAAATTTTTTGAAATTACTCGTTCCCCAACAACAGGGTGGCGGTCTGCCATGTCGTTATTTGGTGACTTGGGTGCTTCCTCCTCTAATCGAGGCAATGGCCTGCGTTTGGGGTAGCTTTTAGAGGCGTTGAGTTCATACTCTCATTTGCAAGGACTTGGTCCATCTGTCACTAGCGAGATCTGGTCAGCTCTAATTGTTGCTGCTTTTCTTGAGGCTGCTTGCCGTGGCTATAAGCCTGCGTTTGAAAGCGCTCTGTTTGGCGGGATCGTCGAGCCACGACAAATTAAATCGTCGTCGAGCTTGCCTCATCTTGGAGGGGCGCATAATTATCGTCCTCGACCTCTCTTTCTACCGCCTTTGTCGTGCGGACTTCCTTCTCCTCCTCCTGCCTGAGTCCTGCTGGAGGGTTCTCTTCGGCCTTTGTCAGGGGTGTTATTATCTCCGTGCCGCAATCACGGTTTTATTGTGGCGGGATTTAGGCGGCGCCCGCTGGCGTCGGCGCTTCATCATTTCTTGGAGGGTCATCCTCCGTTGTTCCATCGCCGTTCCCATCTTTTGGGATGTCCACCATGTATATGTCGTATGATGAGGTGGCCTTCCGATTGCCTGTGGCGCTGGGTCTTGGTCGTCTCGGCGTCGTCGTCCATACCGTCGGCGTCTTGGTCGAAGTCGAGCATGTCGGTTAAATCATCGGCGGTGGCTACAAAGTGGGTGGTGGGTGGGCGTTGAATTCGTCGTCCGTATCCCAACCTTCATATCCATGATCCGGCGGGGCTCTCCGGATAAAGAGAGACTTTAGCGAATTCAGAATGTCGCCAAAGGCGAGTCTTTGAAAGATGTCATGGCCGTGAACTCCATAATGGGCGTGTCGGATTCGATTAGCAAAAGTAGCGGAGGTTCGGAGTCGAGAGAGAGTCAGCGCCCTAGAGTCGAGTCTTCGCAAAGGACAGGGATGGAGTTGGCTCAATCGCCGTAGAGATTGTAGCCCCGGCGGTGTCCAACCACTCGTCCTCGATCGGGAATCCGGCTCGAATTAAGGGTCGGGCGGATCTTTGAGTGCGACCTCGAGAGCCTTTATTCGGCTGCGAGCTAGATCATGCCCATCGAGGCGGTCTGGCGGCGCTTAGCTGCGGCTCGAATCCGTCGAAGATCAAGTCTCCGCGGATATCGGCCGTATAGTTCAAACTTCAAATCGACTGGTGGCGGGCGTAGCTTCGATCTGCTCCGGATGGCCAGCGAATTGGCCCGCGATGCAAAGCCGCCCGAATCTGAAGATCTGTCCGGGAGAAAAGTCTCACCACGGACGCGTCGTTATTGATGATCGAAGGAGCCATCGGGCCTATCGGTGGCGACACGGAGGAACTCTCAGCGAAAGCACCAATGTCGATTGTCAAAACCGGCGGATCTCGAGTAGGGGTCCCGGCTGTGTGTCTAGGCGGATGGTAACAGGAGACAAGGGACATGATGTTTTACCCGAGGTTCGGGCCCTCTCGATGGAGGTAATACCCTACTCTGCTTGATTAATATTGATGATATGGGTAGTACAGAGTAGATCTACCACGAGATCAAGGAGGCTAAACCTAGAAGCTAGCCTATGGTATGATTGTTGTTAGTCCTCTGGACTAAAACCCTCCGGTTTATATAGACACCGGATAGGTTAGGGTTACAGTCGGTTACAATGGTAGGAGATCTACATATCCGTATCGCCAAGCTTGCCTTCCACGCCAAGGAAAGTCCCATCCGGACACGGGGCGAAGTCTTCAATCTTGTATCTTCATAGTCTTGGAGTCGGCCGTGGCGATAGTCCGGCTATCCGGACACCCCTAGTCAGGACTCCCTCAAAAAAGTCGAGCCTTGGTCTCTTTATAAAGAGGTTGAATACCAAGAGCCCTCCCGTGACCGTTTGGGACTCGCCCGATAGAGGAGACATACCAGCGGGCACGATTGGGTTACCACACCCGTATTGATGAGAATCCGGAATAAGGGACACGATCTCTTGCCGACAAGGCGTGCCAAGGAAACCGCCTCGCTAAGTGCGCTAAGGTGGGACAGTAAAAATAATTGAATAAAGGCTTGGCTGTGGTGTGATGTCATCTTTGCGGAATACGTCGTGATTGGATTTAATGTAAATATTATTCTCTCTCACGGTGGTATGTGGAACTTATTTTGCAAAGCGGACACTATCCTTGTGTTCAAAATCTTCTATGAAGTATTCGGAGGAGGAACCCGCCTTGCAATGCGAAGACAATCTCGCGCGCGGACTCATCGTCATTGAAGCCTGGTTGAGGGACTCTTGAGGAGTCTGGATTAGGGGTGTCGGATAGCGGACTATAACCTTGGCGGACTCTGGACTATGAAGATACAAGATTGAAGACTTCGTCCGTGTCGGATGGGACTTTCCTTGGCGTGGAAGGCAAGCTTGGCGTCTGGATATGTAGATCTCCTCCCATTGTAACCGACTCGTGTAACCTTAGCCTCTCCGGTGTCTATATAAACGGAGGTTTTAGTCCGTGGGGCGAACAACAATCATACCATAGGCTAGCTTCTAGGGTTTAGCCTCTCGATCTCGTGGTAGATCTACTCTTGTACTACCCATATCATCAATATTAATCAAGCAGGAGTAGGGTTTTACCTCCATCGAGAGGGCCCGAACCTGGGTTAAAACATCGTGTCCCTTGTCTCCTGTTACCATCCGCCTAGACGCACAGTTCGGGACCCCCTACCCAAGATCCGCCGGTTTTGACACCGACATCTGTACTCAGATATTGTTGCTTCCGCTGACTCTTGTGTATTCGAGCTTATGTATTCGAGCCCTCGAGGCCCATGGCTTGTAACATAAAGCTTGTATTTTTTTTGTGTCTAGAGTTGTGTTGTGATATCTTCCCGTGAGTCCTTGATCTTGATCGTACACATTTGCGTGCTTGATTACTGTACGATTGAATCGAGGACGTCACATTTTGTTGTGTGATAGTTGGTTGAACACTAGTGTGGATCCAATACGTGGAACTAAGCAAAAAAGGCGAGAAATATTGAGAAAAAATCATAAAATTTATCATGAGTAAAAACACTATGTGAAACCACACCCAATCAATACCAATCGTGGCCCGTGCTCTCACCAACATAGATGGTCCCTCATCCAAGAGAATGTGAGCAAATTTGTTGGTTTTATCATACAAGTTGTTGACCGGAACCAAAGCGACATTAGAGTTCAAACCCATGCAACTTAGGTGGCGGCTTTGTACCATCAAACGAGAAGAAGCCATTCGCAATGTCACATTGTTGGATGAAATTGAATGGGAAACCTAAGTGGCAAACTGTCCTCGAGGAGATTAAAAGTGTCACGAAGAAGCGAAGAAAACCTATGGGTCTAGCTATGCTCAATCAATTGGATTGGAGGAGGAAGAAGAAGAAAATGGTGGGGCAAACATACAAGCACCCGTGCCAAAAAGAAACCGGTATGTGATGGGAAACAAGTGAGATAAGGAGAGGATCGCCCGTGATGGCGCGGTAAGCAAAATGTCTGCCACATGGACCAACATTTTTTTGCCAAGAAGATGAAGGAGGAGGAAAGGTCCAAGATGTTCATAGATGTGCAAAAGGAGAAAATGGAGTTCGACCAGGAGAGGTTGCACTTGGAGAATAAAAAATAGAATTGGAGAGGCAAGAGAAGCGGCGATAATGCAAGGAATTTGATCTTGAGAGAGAGAGAAGTTGAGACTTGCGAGAGAGACGGAGGAGTCGAGGATAATGCTGCAGGACATAAACCTCTTGGCGATGAAGTCAAGGCGTGGCTTTTCCGCATGGAGAAGATCATCAATAATCGCAACAATTAGCGTCTTTGTTCATTTGTGTATCATCTATCTATGTATGAATTGCTGAATTTTATTTTGTCATGTAATAAATTGTCATGTATTTTGTATCGTTTAATTCATGGTGCATTTACACTATATGATGGGCATGCAAGGATTTGCATTGATACGGATATTTGAATATGGGGAGTGTGGTTGTGGAGAAGGAGAAATGATGATGTGTCTGTCGCTGTCCACGGACGTATATGAGCTCGGATGTTGTTGATGTTTTAAGTTGGCCCGGGCAATCATTTTATTGTAGCGCCTTGTACAGTGAATCTGACAAGAGTTGGATCAACACTAGATCGTCAGGTAGAGAACATGATGTCATCCTATTGGTTAGGATAGCACATGGCTATCTAGCTCACTCGGGTTTGAGTCACGGAGTGACCCGTGGTGCTTAGAGCCTTAGAGTTTCTTTTATAAAAATATGCCTCCAAAAACTAGTCCTGAATTGTTGTTAATTTAACATAAGAAAAGTTTGACTCATTCCACCACATATATATGATACTTATATAATACTTCTTCAGTCCCATAATATAAAAACGTTTTTCAAGCTCTTATATTATGGAATGAAGTGAGTAGTATAAGTATTTTTCTTTTAACTCATAATCTGTAGCAAGGTACGGTCATTTAGCTAGGAGATAGAGTAAACTTAGGGTCAAAATCTTGTCCTAACAAGTGAGGATCTGTTTTGGAACGGAGGCAAATGGAGCGGAGCATCAAGAGCCCCATCAAGGCATCCGCCATCTCCTTCCCAACCGCCGTAACCATGTCTTCCAACGTGATATTCTGACTCACATGCGCATCCGCGAGGTTGTCTTGTCGCGCCGATGCCTTCCTCTTGGTCTCATGGACATGGACCGGCCGCGGTGCCGGCGCACGCTCCTTTTCTTCCTCGGCGTGTTGGACGTCCCTTGCGTCGCGGTGCTGTACTTGGAAGAGAAGGAGAAGGCCGAGGGCGCCGTCAGGGTGACCCTGGAGTCCGTCGAGTCTCCGCTGCTTGTCTTGGTCGGGCAACTTGGGCTGCACGGGCAAGCTCGGCGACCGGAACGCCCACAGCTCGACGTCAACATGGATCTGCATCCCGTGCTCCGTCACGAAGTCGCCCCAGTCGCCGATGAAGCGGTAGGCGCCGTTGGAGCGGAGGTACCTGAGCTTGAAGCCGAACTCGTTGCCGTGGTCGTCGAAGGCGGTGACGCGCAGGCCGTCCTTCCACTCATGGACAAGGTAGGTCTCCTTGTGGGAGAGGAGGCCGGTGATGGGGTGGCGCTGGATGGAGGCGCGCTTGCACGAGAAGAGGAGGCGGTTCTGGTTGAGGTCCACGTCGCTCTTCTGTAGGGTCTTGACGCAGACGAACTGCGGGGCCGTGGCGCCGAGCGTCTCGAGGTGCTGCTTCAGCCCCGTGCAGACGCGCAGCGGCGGCGGGGCAGCGACCCGCGCCGGCAGCGACTTCTTCTTTCGATCCCTGTTCCTATTCGTCGTCTTCTTCTTCTTCTTCTTCTTGGCTGGTGCCGTCTCGTCTTCCTCCATGGTCACGTACGCGCCGTCGCACGCCGCCGGTCGCCTTGGCCGTGACACGTGTAAGAGTTGTTCGTCGCCGCCGCTCGTGAGTTTCTGGTGTTGGGACGTGGTCGCGATGGGACTGGACGCGCTGGTGCCTACTTGTGTTACCGTCTGGTATGGTAGGTCCAGGTGGCTCTGAAGTGGAATCACGCGGGCGGTGCTGGTGCCCTCGCTCCCGGCATCTACCCGTCTCTTCTTGGGTGGAAGTGGGACTAGGAAAGAAGAATCCTCGCGGTCGCTACTGTCGCTCGTCGCCCTCTTCTTTAGCGGCAAGAGCGATTTGTCGATGCGTTCAGGATCCGTCGTCGGGGTGATGATTGGCTTCGATTGCGCTTGCGCGGCATCGGCGTCGCCGTGTCGGAGGCCCGACGAGAACGGATTTCTTGGCACCGGCGTCATTGGAGATGCCAGATCTTCTTCTGGTTGCAACCATGATCGGGGGTGCCCAGTACGTATATATGATGATTGATCCGGACTACGAGTCCGCTTCAGACACGCTACGCTACCGTCCGTGGTGCGGGCACCAGGAAAACGAGCAGACTCTCGCCCCGCCAGCTCAGCCAAAACGGGTTGCTTGATGCCACTAGCAAATCGCTCAACCATGATCGGGGGTTGCTTGAACCTGTGCTTGATTTCTCTAATGGAAATAGGAGGGGGCCTTACAAACGTGTGAAAACGCGACTGCTCCAAGAAAGAAAGTTAGAGTTCGTGCCTCTCGCCGGCACCGGCGCAGGTCCGCCTCGTCTCCGGTGGCCTAGGGCGTGAAAGTATGATGGATCTGGCGAGGGCGGTGGGAGAACTCCGTTTTAGTTTTTTCAATTTTGTTGGGGTTTGTGTCCTCTTCGGGAAGGCGAGGCAATGGCGGCTCACGGAGATGGAATAAAGGTCTCCCGCCTAGCCCGTTCGGCGATCGTCTAACATTGTTGGTGGGCGTGTGGAGGTGTGTCTCCGGCAGATCTATCTTTGGTGGATTTGCTTTCGGATCTCGTCGTTGTTAAATCTACGTTCGTGTGTCTTGGTTTGGATCCTTCCGATCTACGTTATTTTTCATCGGCGGTTGATGTTACGTGGTCTTTGGTCTATGGGGCCTTAGCGACGACTTCCATTGTCTCTACAACAAGTTGTGCGGCTCCGTGATGGAGGCGATAATGTGCGGCGCTTGGCTCGCCGGTGCTTTGTAGTCGTCATTGGGTGGTCTATGAATCTGGATGTAATTTTTATTTACGGTATTCGTTGTCTGCCATGATTGAAGATGAATAGATTGGAAGTTTTTGAAAAAAAATGGAAATCGGAGGAAAACCCTCTTTTACTATATAAAAAAAAGATGCCACTAGCAAATATACTTTCCAGGCCAAGATCCTATATGTATACATGCGCGGAGAATATACAAGGAAACACGAAAATAGAGTACTAAACTGTAAGATTCTCCGTGTGTGTCGATGCACACCCAAAAAAAAAGATTCCTCCGTAGATGTCTCCCAAGGAAATGTGAACTCATTTTTTCTAGAACGATGGTATCTTGTTTTCACTTTTCTTTTGGTTAGCTCTGTCTAACCATGCCAAGACGAGACATGCAGTAGCCGCTGTGCATCAGTGTGGCGATGGCAGCTCAGCCTGGCCGGCTTGCAATGCATATCGCTATACCGCTCAACATCCGCAGCAAAGCATGCGAAGTGTAAAGTTATTCAGTACACAACATAGATCAAAAAACCAGTGAAACGTGCCAAGATAGCCTTGCTCAGCTGCGGCACAAGAGATTATGACACAGAGCAACCACTAAAAAGCAAGATCACACAAGTAGAAACATGCATTTGGAAAATCACAAATCACCTTACGCATCAGACACCAAACAACTGTCACGCTTGATAAACTTATCACCAGTTCAAGTTACTAGTACAACTTAAGAAGATGGTTCCCACAATTCACAAACATTTTAACGACTCTAAGTTTGCATTAAGCTAAACAGGGCCAAGTATGCAGCTCACAGATTCCAGCAAGTTACTAACACGATGTAGGGCGAACGAAAATGAACTCTACTTTGATCGGAACCCTCGCCATCTTGCGCCGTGGTGAGAACATCTGAGTTGTTGCTGCTGTCGCATTTCACAGCGGTGAATCATCTGCTGCCAGTCTCTTGAACAAGGTTCAGCAGAAATAGGCTTGATATTAGCTCGCTTGATGCCTCTGCCAACAACACCGAGGTCAATGCGGTACTTCCAGTGCTTCCGGATGTTGCTGCTGTAGACATAGTTGGGAGTCAAAGCCATTGTTTACTCCACCCATTTGTGAAGAAGTCAAAGATGCAGCTCTTGGTGCCACGGCATTGCCAGCCTTCTGCATAAACCCTGCCTTTGCCGCAATGCTTTTCATAATCTCCTCTATTTCAGAGCTTGGGGTTGCCATTGCTTGCTCCAGGTCTTCAAGCTGAACCAAAACAGTTCAGATATCTCATTGCTCATTATGACAAACATAAACATTTTCACTCATACATCAATAGGCTGAAGACGAAAATAAAGTTGATAAGATGAAGGAATCCAGTTTAATTACCTTCTTCTCAAGGTCAGGCAATATACCAGTAACAACCTCCAGCTCATCTTCAATAGACAATTTCTTTGAGTCTCCATCAGCAGTAGATGCACTGTCACCTTTATCAGCCAACAAGGTTTCCTTCGCTTTTTTCAGGCTCTCTAAACGTGACTTGCACAATGAAACAGCCTTTGCACAATATGGGATCGCATCTGAAATCTTAGATGCCAACTCATAGACCAAACAAATGCGGAAGTGTCTAGCACTGATTAAGGAAATTAGCAAAGAAAGAACAATAGTCTGCAAGATAACAGTATTCTATAACTGACATTTTCCTCTGGTCACAGTTAATAGCCACATTAGACTTGCATGTGCATTTACGTAAGCGAAAAGGTACCCATGAGACATTCAAATCAGTAGAATTACCCACATCATCCATGGACAAGAAAATAATAAGGATAACTTCAGCCACATAAATCTTCAGCTAATAAAATACGCACCAGTTAAACCAAGTATGCCGCTGCATCATACCACTACATGGCAGACAATGACATTACTATTACCACAAGGAGGATACAGTTCAACAATTCGACGATGGTCAGGCTCAACCAAATGCTCCAAGATGGCCAAAGCTTTGAAGTAGTCACCAAGTGAGTTGTCTATGTCCTCTGCAAACAAATGTAGCGCCATGAGTATCAAGACCACACACTAGTTTATTGCAGGAATAACCAAGATAACAGAAATTACCTCTTTCCATGGAGACTTCAGCTAGAGCAGAAAAGATTTTCACTTTCTCCAAAGTGTTGTCTGGGTTCTTCTCCACTATTGCCCTTGCAATATCTAACATTTTCAGGCTAGATCCAAATCAGAATCATCTTCTTCTCCCCCATCTCATCGCCATCCTTGTCACTCTCACCATCTACATCCTCCTGATCTTTCTCATTTGAGTTTTGACCTAATTAATGACTATGTCAGTATTTACCACAGTAGGAAGAAGAGCAAGCAACAATATAGCTAAAGCAATGATATAAATTCATACATAGAATTAATCAGCATAATGATCATTTTTATCAATATATATAGTCATGAGCAAATATAACTAGAAATTCTCATGGAAATGTGAGACAGCGATTATTCACATTTGCAAAACTTACATAACACACAACTGCAGAAGTAGGGAACTTGCAAGAACCATGAGATAAGCACGGAGGTCAACCCACTTCAAATATAGAACCCAAAGAGAGTAAGGACTAAGGAGGAAGGGCCAAAGGCGGTTTACAAAGCATAAAACCAAGGCCATGCAAAGTGCACTATTTTAGGCGGCTAACTGCAACACATTCATCATCCATGTGTATGAACAACAATGGCAGATATAAATATTTAAAGCTGGAAGGAAAATATCTGACAAAAGGAGAAGACAGGCAGACAGCCACACAACATATTGTTGATCCATAACAAGCTTTTGAATGAGCAATCAAAGCATATATTTTACTACCTCTGAAATCATCTGCTATCTACAGCATAAACTTGTTTTAGGCGTTTAATCAATTAACAAAATCACTTGATGAAGTGGATGAGAAGTTGAGAACTCAAGAGATAACTATGAACACTACATACCTCCAAATAAGACCCAGCATTTTGCAGCACATGAGCTCATTACTGATTAACATCTAATTGTGGATAGTCTCCAGTTAGCTGCTTGAGAGGAATATAAAGAAGTCTTAAATCATAATGAACATAATGTTACTAATATAATAATATGTCCAGATTAATGTCCGTCCTCTGGTGTATAACTGCATCTGAATCTACTTGGGCAAAGGAAACACACCTTCAAGACCACCTTTGTCTGAAGATGGATCGTCATCTTTGACGTTGCTACTGGATGCCTTTGAGTTTCCACTATCTTTATTCATTGTGCTCTTCGCTGGTTCTTCATCTGGTGCACTCTTTGGAACATTACCCAGAGGATCGGTCTCCTCCTGTGATTTGTATAGCAAGGCACATCCATATTTATAATACGTGCTAGCACACTCTGAAGCAAGTTCTCCATAACGTTCAACCCTGGTGACAAGACAACAAAGCCGTATATTTTTTCAGTGTATCATTGTAAAGATATCAAGGGTACAGCATAAGAACATGAAAGGTAACGTAATGAGATGAAATAGACCAACCAGAGCTAACCACCACAATGGTACTATCAACCATTTTGATGATACAAAGTGCTAATTATGCTCCCTGTTGACTGTCTTTTATAAAAAGTTCACTACTGATTGGCGCTTGCACAGCCTATGAAGTACAATTCTGAAGTAGGATGAATAAATTATATAACAGTAAATATTAAGTAACTAACCGGTACTGAAGAGGCATGTACACATTTCTCAAATAAGATAGCACCTATGCCTCAAGTAATTACACTTAGATTCAATGCTCATCCTAGTACACACATCAAGCACCAATTGCCAACATAACCTCACAGTCAAGGGGCCTCAGGCAAAAGCAAAACAACCAACAGGACAAACCACATATAAAACACTGCAAGTACAAGCTGAATCTACAGAACGCATCTAATCAGTTTCCAGTAGGTGAATGTTCTCGCGAGGTGCTAACTATGTGCAATGTTGCTTGTTTACAATGACTAATAGTGCCGGTCAGAAGCACTAGCCAGTGCTAGAGAACCATATAGACATTCTTATGGATATAATACCTATTCCCGAAGATGTCCCCATCGCAACTCACACATAGCACATCACAACAAAATGGGGAAATCCATATAACTGCTGCCAAATAAGAGTAGGCTCATTGAACCGAATAATCATCTCTCACATCGCATTGCGCTCCCCGCTGAACACATAAACGTAAATACCACAACTGGTGATCACCTTCCTGTAGAATCTCTTAAAACCCTGGTAAACCCACCCACCAAACTACATAAACCAAAAGCTCGACAGACCTACCGCCGAAGTAACTAGCCCAGAAGAGCAATGAACTAAATGGACATTAAGCACATGATACATCCATGGGGAATTTCCGCCGGGTTAGGAGTCGGATCGGTGGGTGGGAGGAACCTAACCTGATCTCGAGGGCGCGGCTGAGGCAGTCGACGGCGACGACGAAGTCCCCTCCTCGATGGCCTTGGACCCCTTGTCAAACAGCTCCTCCGCCCGCTCTAGGGTTTCTCCTCTCCCCTCTTTCTCCTCGCCGCCCGCTTCCTCCTCGCTAGGGTTCGGGAGCGGTGGGTCCTGGCGCTCGTCTACCGGCGCCACGAAGTTATCGGAGGAGAGTCCATGGGCAGCGGCAGGGGGGGCGGGGGGGGCAGGCAGGCAGGGGCGGGGTATCGTTCCTGTCGGCGCCGGAAGCTGCGGGTGGTGGGGAGGGAGGGAGGGAGCGGGAGAAGGGGCAATGAAATGGGGAATGTTTCGGGGAGGCGCAGCGCCAATTCTGGGTGACGTGAGGGATCCGCCAGGGGGGTCAGCTTTTCGGAGTTTGGGCTCATTTGGTCTTGCAAAACTGGGCTTTTTAGGGCCCAGAGTGTAACCGTAAGGGCTAAAAAAATGCAAAGCTAATTTTCCCCCCTCCTCCTATCGTTACAAGTGACACATCGCATGTGCGCTATTTTCATAATTAGAGAACCCCTCCTCCTGTCGTTACGAGATGTCGCATTTTTGGTGGGGTGATGACAACTACCAGAGAAGGATGCATTGGATGGCGTGATGAAAAATGTGTGTCCCGAAAAGCCAAGACGGAATGGGCTTTCGTGACATTCATTGTTTTAATTTGGCAATGTTGGCTAAACAAGCTTGGCGTCTCCTTGAGAACCCAGATTCCTTGTGTGCCACCATTTTTGACTAAGTATTTATCGATGGAGATTTATTGAACGCAAAGTTAAAAAAGGGATCATCCTTCACATGGCAAAGTATTATGGCAGGGGTTAATACCTTAAAACATAGTTATATTTGGCGACTTGAAAATGGTCAGAAAATTGACATTTGGAAAGATGCTTGGATCCCTAACTGTGTTAACAGAAAAGTCATCACTCCAAAGGGGCAACATTTGTTATCAAAAGTGTCGGATTTCATTGACCCCTCTTCGAACAGGTGGGATGAAGATCTCATTAGACAGACCTTGTGGCATGTTGATTCTCAGCGGGTCCTTGCTATCCCTTTGCCTCAGTTTGATATGTCAGATTTTGTTGCCTGGAGTCATACTAAGAGTGGATTTTTTTCTGTTTGATCTGCATATTTTGTTGAGTGGAATTATCAACATGGAAGGAAACTCCGTCGTACTAATGGAATGGGTCGAACAAACTTTAATCCAATTTGGTGTAAGATTTGGAAGTTATCTTATCCAGCGAAGGTGAATTTTTTTTATTTGGCGAGCGCTGCATGGTACTCTTCCATGTCGTGTTACGCTTGCTAATAGACACATGGAAGTTTCACCTTTATGCCCTTTTGTGCTTATGGTTTAGAAGATACAAAGCATCTGTTGTTTGATGCGGAAGACAAAAGAGGTGCGGAGAAGGAGGCGACATCATTGCTCAAGCTTGTGAAGTTGATCATCTTTGGAGAGGCAGTCCTCGGTTTTTGTTGCACATGTCGACCAAGATTTATCTATTATGGGGCCCCAGAATATTCGGAGATGATTGCCATTACGTCTTGGTATTTGTGGTGGGAAAGACGTAAATTAGTGCACAAGGAGAGAATTCAAGATGCAAAACAGATTTCAATGGGGATACAAGCTCTTACGGCTAATTATGTTGTTGCTTCCAGTCCAAGGGCTTTATGAAAAGAGGGGGTTGGATTCGTCCCCTGGTGGGTTTTGTGAAACTTAATGTTGATGCTTCTTTTGATCATGATCTTCTTAAAAGTACGGTTGGGGCTGTCTCGAGGAACAACAAAGGGAATTTTATTGCAGGGGGTACTTGGAAAATTGATCATTGCGTCGATGCTCTAACAGCGGAAGCTTGGGCTCTCAGAATCGGTCTTTCACTAGCGCAACATGCGGGTTGCAATCGCCTTGTTATTAATTCTGATAATTTGGAGGTTATTGAAGCGATGAATAATGGTGAACAGTCGGCGGGGAGGCGGCGGTGGCAATTTTGATGATTGCTATTTTTAGCGTGTGATTTTCCTACCTCTAGGTTTGAACATTGTAATAGGAAAGCCAATAAGGTTGCATGCGAGCTTGCTAGGTTGGCTAGATTTTCTTTTACTGTTGATTGGTTTGAGAAACCTATGATTGAGATTGTATCATTCCTCACAAATGGTGTATTTGTTATTTCGGTTGAATAAAGTCCATATGTTTTTCAAAAAAAAGAGAATTTTGAAGAATTTTTTCCCTCGCAAAGGAAGATATGGTGGGTTTATTTAGGACGTGTACAAACGCGCACACGTTGGCTGGGGAGGGGGGCAATGAAAAGGGGGTGGTAGGTTTAAATACATTTTCCCTGAATTTTATTAAAAAAATCAAATTATAATGAAATATTACTGCAATAAAAACGGCTGTGAACAAATGAGAAAAAGTGTGCTTGTTCATTTGCTGGGGGTGGGCGCTCACTTATTACTGGTTGGGTGAGGCCCATGTAGGCGAGTGCTCGCTGGCGTCGGAGGTATGCCAACATAAACGCGAGAAACACTCCCTTAGCGCTTGCTGAAGGCGATATGAAGCACTGCTTGTTAATCTCTCCACTTCATATTCGCATGGATTAAATAACACACATGGCCCATGAATTGCTCCATCCCATCCACAACCCAAAACAAACCATCTACCAATGTCACACACGCAACCTTTCGTTGCTTCACACCTAACTCGGTCCCTCTAGCACAAATGCACAAGAAGTAAATTAAGTTTTGGTGAAAGAAATTGATAAAGCAACTAAGCATTTACGCTTGCCTTTACTTCCCTTGCTATGCTTGAAGTCGCTCCATTTACTTCATCCCATCATAGTGTAAACGTTCGACTAAAGTTCGGCATATTGATGTCAGCCTCAAACCACCCAGTTCTTGAGTTACATTGGGTTTTTTTCATAGAATTTGGGATTTCTAATATGTGAGATACCTTCTTCCGACAACAAGATCATAAGCCGAATATGAATCTACAGGAATAAAGCTCCTCATTTCTTATGTTTCAGTATGTTGTTTCTTTAGCCTAAAAAGGTATATTGTTTTCTTAGGATGTGTTATTATTCAAAGTTTCAGATAAGTCATGGCATGGCAAGGATTTAGTGCTTCACACCTTTAGCTGGATTTGTTGTACAAGCATCCGACAAGATTTGGTAGGTAACCTACCCATATGTTAACTGAATATGGTTTTTGCTTACTCAATATTGTCGTGAATGTGGAAGCTTAAACACCCTTGAATAAAACAAAAGAGGTCCGCATTATAGGGCACTGCCGCACTAGTGTTTTGTTTAGGTATGAGATTGTGTTTACAATGAGAGACAGACGACACTTTTGAACCAACAAATATAAACTCTAGGATGATATGTGTGATAGTTTTTCTGTGTACGTGCACTCCTTTTTATGGTTATGTGCGGGAAAAAATCTCTATTGACTATTCACAAAAAAACTATTAACTTCAATTTGTTATCTAAATTGATGTCTTATGAAACACACTTGTAATGGCTCACAAGTCACATCCCATCTTCCTTTGCATTGGAGCACATCTTTATAGGGCATGCTTCACAATTTTACAGACGTGGCATTTCGAATCCAAAATACTTTTATTTTTCTATTAAACATGGACTTTTACATCAACACGTTTCAAGCTTACATTTTATTGTAAATTGATCAGATTTTTTTCTTTGCATTTTTCTTTGTTACTAATGAACCACCTACGACAGCATGGGCACCAACTAGTTTCATTAATATGTAAATCCAGTGTTGTTGTTTACGTTGTATATGGAGTGAGTAGAGATGAAGAGCGCTTAGCAAGATTTCATATAACTTATTAGAAAAACTCTAGAATAATAAAATTAACAATTCAAATGACTTATTAGTAGATGTTCTCATCAGAATACTAGAAGTAGGAATCCTCTACTCCATTAAGAAGAGAATTTGTAGACCATGTTCTCATGGCATAATATTAGCAAAAAAATGATATTAGTAAAAAAGTGCACAATAATTAGAAAAATGTAGTGTATCCATTTCAACCAGTTTGCAAATTAGGAATAAATGAAGAGTGGATATGGTAATGATATAGTTGTAGTTGTGATCATCATTTTTCTAGATAGTGGCCTTTTTAGCCTCTGGGTTCAATTATCCTATTACATTTGCTCGCAAAAAAAACATCCTATTACATTGTTGTATCCAAAAGAACTGACCTATGATTTCAACTGGCGGAGACGGTATCCCACTATCGAAGCCATCGATTCGAATCAGGCCCTCGGCGGCAAAATTTCGTGTTTTCACCCTTTTCATGTATAAAATCGGGATTTGACCCCAGTCTGGAAAAATTTCGAGATTTGACCCTTTTGCTACCGCCGTAGGCCCTGGCGGTAGCGATCTACAGGCTACCACCACCCCTCCTGGCGGTAGGTTCCCTAACGCCGTCTGCCAGTTAACGGCCATAGACACGTGGCGAAGGGACCTACCATCGCTGACCCTGGCGGTAGGCTATTGCAACCTACCGCCGGGATGTCTAGCGGTAGGGTCCTGGATAAGGTTGTGAGGGGTGGGGGCCGTGCTGCTCCCCCACCCACTCATTCACCCCATTCCTCTTTCGAGCTCAAGCTCTCTTGATGCGGAGCATCCCTCGACCATCCCCATGGACGTCACACCGCCACCGCAAGCACGGAGAGGACATACGACAAGAGCTTGCGCATGCAGCCATCGAGCAGGTCACTTCTTTCCTATTCGAGTCTCTTTTGGATTCACATGAGAATGGGGTTCTACCCCAAAGATACCGTTATGCATTCTCGGTGCTTAGGGATCATTGTGAGGAAGCATGGAGGAATCAACAAGTCCATCTGGAGACCCAAGGAGAAGGAGAGGGAGAAGAAGGTGAAGGACCGGAGATCCCCTGGACACCCCAGGTGCCCGGACGTGAGGACCCCGGGTGCCAGGCAAGCAGCATAAGGAGGCCATCTCCCTGGACACCCGGGTGCCCGGCCTCCTCGGCCGGGTGCCCACCACCACTGGTCGTGCCCAGCCCACCCAGGTGCCGGCCCTTGGCCCGGCCGACTGGGCTGCCATGGTGCCGACCCTCCCGCATAGCCTCCAGCGCCACCCGGGTGCCCGGGCTTTGGACCCCCGGGTGCCCGGCCTCGACCACCTAGCCACCTGCATCGACCCCGGGTGCCCGGCCTCGACCACCTAGCCACCTGCATCGACCCCGGGTGCCCAGGCCTAGTACCCCAGGGTGCCCGGACCCCTCTGAGGGCCTGCGTGCCTCTTTGGGCTTTGTGACTATGTAATCCCTCTCCCCCTCCTAGTCCGTCCCTAGACTATAAGTACCTCCCACCTAGCTCATTTGGAGGATAGCAAAGTATTGGATAGACAAAGAGAGAGCTTTGCTCATCTTCCTCCTCTTGGAGATCTAGACCTCCTCTTGGAGAGGCTCCTCTTGGAGATCAAGGCCTCCTCTGGGAGAAGATCCTCTTGTGGATATCAAGGCCTCCTCTTGGAAAAGAATCCCCATCATAGGATCATCAAGACCTCTTTCCTCATAGGATTGGGATGAACTAGTTACCTCTTGTATCTTCTTGTGTTGGATTTGGACCTTTGTATCTCTCTTTGTGTGATTGGATCAAGTCAATTTGAGTGTTCCTCTTGTTTTCCCCTTTTGTGTTCTTCTTGTTCTTGGGGATTTCCCCTCCAATTCATGAAATATCTCCATCTAGGGTTCCACCCTACAACATATTGGTATCATGAGCCATGGTTTCTCACGAAATTGGAGCCCCCCTTCTTGTTCTCTAGCCTAATTTTGTTGTGTTCTTCCCCAATTTCGAAAATTCCCCACCAAAAATAGCCCCAATTTTTTGTGTGTGTTGGTTTGATGAGGTTTCGTTGGATTTGATTCATGGATTTGCTTGTTTTCAAGTGGATCTAGCCTTCCTCCCATCCATCTCCACCTTTTCCTCCACAAAATCCACCAATTTCTTCTATTTTCCCACGAACTTCCGCCCAAATCCGTGACCCCCGGGCACCCGGACCTCAAACCTCGGGCAGCCGGACACCCCCGCGCAACCCCACTAACCACCCCGGGTGCCCGCACCCTGAACCCCCGAGCACCCGCACCCCTGGGCTGTTTGCCCCGGACCATCCCGGGTGCCCGCACCTCTGACCACCGGGCACCCGCACGTCCCAGTTTCAGCCCACCAACAAAAACCGTTTCGGCCATAACTTTTGCTCCCGGAGTCCGATTTTGACGTTCTTTAGCTCGTTGAGTAGCTATTGACATCCCCCATCCATCTAGACAGGTTTCAACACCATTTGACTCCATAAATTTTTTGACATTTTGGCATCTTTGCCTAGGCCATCCACCATATCATCCGCAAAACCACCATAGCTTTCCGCAACCTAACCCATTTAGTTCCATATAGCATTTGTGGTTACTTGAGGGGTGACTTGAGTCTCCTAAGGTGTTTCGGCTACTTCCGCATTGCACCATTTGACATTTTCCTTTGAGATTTTGAGTTTGCGGTTTTTCCGTTTCCTAGGATGTTTCGGCTAACTAGGAACGGTTCGACATCGACAACACTGCCGCTCACCTTCGACAAGGACTCAACATCGACCACTTCACCATTTTGACACCCTAACCGTAAGCAAGAACGGTAACCTCTATATTATCTTGGCATCATGGTATCCCAACATTGTACATTCTTGCCATTACATTGTTAACCCCTTAGCCCATTTTGCGTCACTTGCATATCGAGACTAGCCATTGAGTATTGTCGGCAATGTTACTTGTGCACATTAGTGATCCGTACCTTCCATTGCATACATACCATATCATATTGGTATCATCTTGGTATCATATCATCTCTTGTGTCACAAGATTGTTCCCGCATATACAAAATTGCTATCTTGGTTTGTGCATTTCGCATAGTGGCAATATCAAAAAAAAGAATAAGCTTTTAAGCAAAAAGAAAAAGAGAGCAAAGAGCTTGTAAGCAATAGCCATAGCATCATACCACATTGCGATAAGATTGTCATATCCGATTATCTTGGATCATCTTGAGAAGAACACCGGGAACATCATACACATAGCATACTTGGGATAGAAAGCTCATACATTTTGCATCTTATAGGTTGTGCACAAGTGTCGTATCCGCCTATTGAGCAATCATGCTAGCGTCTCTCTTGAGTTGTGCAACACGAGCGTTTTCCGTGGGTTCCATATTTTGTGCTCATTCCTTGGTTGCACGACCCCATTTATCTATCCGTGTGTGTGTTTTCGTGTGCCACCCATTGCTATTGGTCTACTTGTTCACTTGCGAATTTGTGAATCTTTTCCAATATTATTGACTCTTCCTAACATTTTTCATCAAATTTTTGTGCCACTATCCTCACCGAGCTCCACCATAAGCCTTACTTGTGTAGGTGTGAGAATTGACAAGATCCGGTACTAATTGTGCTATTTTCTTGATACATTATTGAGTGATCATTGATCCATCTTCAACATTGGAAAGGTACATTTAGTCTAGTTCTTTCCTTTCTTCCACTTACATTTGCTCGAGTCTTGTGATGGATAGGCAAGGCATTCCATCTCTGGTCTTCCACGACAATGGCCGGTATGAACAACTACATCATCAAAACGCGCATCTTCGAACTACAACAAGCAATGCGAGGCATTGAGCGACTCACCGTCGACATTCACCAAAGCGAAGCACGCACAAGAGACTGCATAGACACCAAGTTGGATGCACAATTAGATGACATCCGACACATGTGGGCCAACTACAAGTCTTCTTCCTCTTCGTCATCTTCAAGGCGGAGACGCTCAAGTCGCAAGTCTTCGGAGCGGCCACAAGATGCAAGTACCACGCGGCACCGTCAAGAAAACCTTCATGAGCACAAGAGAATACCGCGAGACGAGCACCAATAAGACAGAGCTACGACTACTACCACCACTTCGGCATCTTCGCCAAGTGTTATCAAGGCATCTTCGCCTTTGAACGTACGGCATCTTCGCCTACCTCCGAAAAGTACGCCTACATCAGCCTTCATCCACGGCGACAGTGACGAGATGATCGAGCATGGGATTTTCCCTTCGGTCATGGAGGAGAGAGATGATGTGCCATCTTCGACCTTCATCCACGGCGACGACGATGAGATGGTTGAGGATGGGATTTTCCCTTCGACCACGGCGACATATGATGACTTGAGTGACTTGTGCCACCATATTGAGAGTGAGAGTGACTTCACCACTAGCCCCATATATGATGAGTTGCCACTATTCTCATGTGAGAGAGCCACCACCAGCTGTCGGTTCGGGTTCGTGAGACCCTCTAGAGTTCAAACTACAGGGGTGCACGGAGATCTAGCCCCTACCTACGCACCTCGTCGCCTCGCTAGGATCTAAACTACCAAAGAACAACAAAAGAGGCACAAGGTTTATACTAGTTCGGGCCACCATTGTGGTGTAACACCCTACTCCGGTGTGTGGTGTGGTGGATTGCCTCGGGGTGATGAGGAACAATACAAGGAAGAACAGCCTCGCAGTGCATTCTTGGCGGTCTGATGAGCTGCTAGGGGAGTTCGATCGCTCCTCTCTCTCTCTCTCTCTAGATTCAAGATGCCTCTCTCTAAGATCCCAGATCCCCTAGCTCTCTGGGTGGCTAGTCCCATTTATAGGCGAGAGGCCTGGGCCTCTTCCCAAATATTAATGGGAAAGGCGCCAACAATTGGCCATTTGAAGGGAACATCTAGTACACTTATCGACTAAAGTTGGTCCTCGCTTTGTCAAAGGCTCAGTGGTGGCCTGGCTTGGGCTCCACGATGACTCCCTTCCTGCCGTTCAGCGGTCTTGGTCTTATTGCACGAAGCAGGTGCCTTTGCTTGATGCCCTCGCTGCGCTTGCCCCTTTGCACCAAAGAGAAATGAGGACCTTTGCGGGTTGGCGCCCTTCTGGCGCCCTTGGTAAATCATGGCTTGCGTCATGGGCACCTCGTGAGTACCCGCCTTGATCTCTCGCCTCCTCGCGAGCCCGGCTGGCGGTGCTGAGAAGCTTCTGTTGTCGCCCGCAATCTCAGCCCCCTCGCGAGGTCTTGAGCTTGTCTTGATGAAGATGGGTCCTCTTGGGCCCCTTGAAACCCACCTTGTGAGCGAGCAAGTCTGGTACCCGTTCCCGAGCATGACAGTAGCCCGGGCCCAAAGCGCGCTGGACTTGGTGAGCGAGAAGCGAAGGGGCAAGTCTGCGAGCGCCATGAGCCCTAACAACCCTTGACCTTAGGCGCCAGCGTGGCGGTTGATTGGGCGTGGGCGCCCTGCTTCCCCTAGCGCCTCGGCAAGCTGCACGAATTGACAAGTCCACTGCATGCAAAGGGGTCATGATTACTGCGATCGTGGAGGCGGCGGTTGTCCTTCCCGACTATAAGTGCGGACAGCAGCGTGCCCTTCAGTCCATCTCTTCTTGCTTCTCCTTCTTCTCCATGGCTCATTGAAGGTTCTCGGCCGCGGAGAAAGGAAAACCCGCCGAGTAGAGCTGACTCTCCCCGTGCGCAGTTGAGGCCGTCCTCGCAAAGCACCTGTGGCTCCGTGGCGGCTCCCAGCGGCCATGGGGCGATCTCTGCTGTGACGGCAGGCGTCGGGCCGTTGATCTGAGGCGCGCCATGGCAGCGCGACCCCCTAAACCACGCTTCCACTCGGCGGAGGTGCTGCGGAGTTTGTCGTGTGGTCGGTGGAGCCGACCAGCACCGGCTCCGGCTTCCCTTCTTCTTAGGTGAACTTCCGTAGGAGCCCGGCGACCTCGCTCAGTGGGACGGTTCTTGCAGCCGGGCCTCCACAGGCTTCCTTGGAGGTCTCCAGCGGTTGGGAGTGTGGCCGACCCTTGGTGGCAAATGTTTGCCAGCGGCGTGGTCTGGCCGTGATGCACCCGCACTTCAAGTTGACGGCGATGCCACCCTCTACGTGAGGGTGTTCGGGAAAGATGGTCACCTTGCTGGGTGCTGCCCAGGGGCGGCGACCGCGGCCGTGAGCCTAGCCCGGTGGCGATGAAGATAGCAGCGCGTGCGTGATCGGCGGCGCTCGGGGTTCGTCGAGCTTTGGTGTCTCTTCTTCCCGGAGCGGCTCCTCCAGTGATGGCGCGACCAGCCCCCACCGCCCGCCGCTGGAGGGAGGTGGCGGGTCTGCCCGCTCCTCAGCGCCTTGGTGAAGCGCGAGAGAGTCCGCTGAGCTCGGAGGCAGTCGAGCTCTCGCCAGCGAGTTGGTGTCGGCAAGTCGCGCTGTTTTGTTCTTTTCCTTTCCTGCGCAAGGAGGCAGTAGTGTAGGGCCCAGTGGCGTGCTTGGACTATTGCTGTTAATTATCGTATTGTTTCCGCTATTTGGTATTATGCTTTTGTGCCACATGCTGCGGCGTAGAAATTACTTAGCTCGGGGCTGTCGTGGCCTTTGCTTCCAGGCCGAGGCCTCGTCGAGCGCTTCATGTCCTGCAAAGGTTAGTGGAGAGGTAGCTCCGGCCTCGGTGTGGAGGCGACCGACCAGTCTGTGTTAGATGTCGTGGTGCCGTGGGGCGCAATTTGGAGGGTGCTCTGTAGTGGACCGGGTAGGGAAGCCTTCAAGCGAAAGGCGAGAAAACACTCGCGAGGTGCCGCGCTGCTCCCTTGCGAGACTTCTTGAGAGAAATCGGCGGGGAGAGCAAAAAAGCGAGAGAGTCACAAGCCAAAGGCGGCAACAACTTCAATAAAACTTCAAATGGGAATGAACAAGCCAAGCTGCGAGAAAGCAAATGAGAAAAGCGCGTCAGGCACCTAATCTAGTCTTGACATCTTCTCACCGGTAGCAGACTAAATGTTGCCCTTGGGCGTGGGAGGAGCCCAGGGCTGAGGCGGCGCTCTGAGACTCAGGCGTGTACAGCCCCAACTCATTATACGTGAGAGTGTCATGGGGTGAGCTTCACGGACAGGCCTTCTTCACGGGCTCGGGCCTTTCTCGAAAAATAAACTTCAGAGCGTTTGCCTTCTTCACGAACACCGGGCCTTTCATAGATAGATAAGCTTCACAGAGCATTGGCCCTCTTCACGAGCTCTGGGCCTTTTTCCAAAGCGGCGCTTCACGAGCATTCGCCTTCTTCACGAGCACGGGCCTTTTCCAAAAGCATGGCGCTTCACGGGCATTCGCCTTCTTCACGAGCATCGGGCCTTTTCCAAAAGCATAGCGCTTCACAGGCATTCGCCTTCTTCACGAACACGTGCCTTTTTCCAAAATGCTGGCGCTTCACGGGCATTGCCTTCTTCACGACACCGGGCCTTTTAAGGGTAAAACCTCCGGAGGTGCTAGATGTTCCACAGCGTTACGGGCGGGCACCCCTCCTGAGTCTCCAAGCACGCGGGCCGGGCACTGAAACATGAACAACCTTGAGCAGGCCCTCCCACATGGGAGATAGCTTCGCAGCCCTTCCACTGGAGAGAACCCTTTGACACGAGGTCCCCTACCTCGAGAGTCTGAGGGGCGGATGTTGCGGTAGTGGTATCGCCCATGGCGCTTGTTGGTATCTTGCTGCTCGTGGCGCGGCTTCCGACGATGCTCCTCCCCGGCCGAGGTCCATCCCGCATGGCGTCTGCTGCGCCTCGTCGAGCGCCGGGACCCGTCGGAGCGGCGTCGACCTCGTGAGGGAGGCTGCTTGACTCCATAGACCAGGAAGAGCGGGGTCTCGCCCGATCGGCTTGGTGGCGGTCATGCGGATGGACCACAATCTGGTGAAGCTCATCGTGCAGCCTCTACCGCGGGCCTCGGCTTCTTCTTGAATGTCCTAGTTTTGAGGCCCCTCGGGACCTCTGCATTGGCCCTTCGGCTGACCATTGCTCGCGGAGTGCGCTACCGGCGTAGCATATCTGCGTCCCAAGGTTAGCACAATATGTTTTGAAGAGGTTCTTGGTGAGCGCAAACCGTTGTCGGTGATGATGCGGTTCGGCACCCCGAACCGGCTCACGATGCCCTTGATGAACTTGACCGCAGAACCTGCAGGGATGGTGCGGACAACTTCCACCTCAGCCCATTTGGTGAACTTGTCCACGGTGGCGTAGAGGTGGCGATAGCCCTGGCGCCGAGAAGCGGGCGGGATATCCAGCCCAATTGCGAATGGCCACGAGAGGGTATAGTTTGCGGACCCCGCGGTGATGGATCTACTTGGCATGGGATTGGCAGGCCTCGCAAGCCTTCACCGGTTCGGCGGCATCATTGGCCTTGATGGGCCAATAGAACCCGTTCTGAGCGCTGGCCTCTTGAGCCTCGGGATGTTCCCCATGAAGTATGGCGGCGTGGCGGCGCGTTCGACGCGCCGTAGGGCATGCGAATGTAGGCTGTGGGGTGGACCTTGGCGGCGCCCCAGCGTGAGGCAGGCGCTGAGGCGGCTCGGTTGAGCCCTAGTATGTCGATGCAGACGCGCAGCCCACCATCCTCGCTGGGTGGGGAGCTCTGGCGGGTGGCGGCTGCCACTCATGACTCTTGACTCCTCTGACTCTGAATGATCTGGTGACGAACTCCCGAGGTTTGGCCGTCCTTGCCTCGCTCCTTCTGAGAAGCGTGCTCTGAAACACGCCTCCAAGTGGTGCCCAGCGCCTCCCTCATGACCTTAGCAAGGTCGGTGACCCTCTGGGAGAGAGCCCCGAGCCTTGCTTGAGGAGGCGGCAGGCGCGCCTTCCTATCTGACGAAGGAGGTGCCCCTGAGCAGTAGCCGGACCACAGGGGCTGCCTCCAGAGGTCGGGCTGGCGATGTCTTCTTCTTCTTGGGAGCGGTCTCGGGGAGCCTCCCGCTCCTGCGATCTGGGTCTTCAAGTGGCGGCTTGAAAGCTCGCTCGGGGAGCCTGTATCTCTTTCTTCACAAGGCACCGTGATGACTCCGCGCTTCTGGCATCTTGAGGGCGTTGTGGCCGTGATGAGTCACGGCCATGAACTTGGCAGGCTGGGTACAGGGATGGCGTTGTATGGCGGCGAATGTGGGCGACATCGAAGTCGATGAGCTCGGTCTTGATGGTGTCGCGCCCGAAGGTGATGGGGAGGCAGACCTGCCCAATCGAGCTGTGGAGCCATCGGTGACTCGGGAGAAAGGCTTGGTCGGTGAAGGCTGATTGTAAGGCACTTGGAGATTGTTGGATGTCTCTCACAGGCGTTACATTGAGCCTGCTCCGCCATCGATGAGGTTACGGTGACTTGCCGTTCTTGATGATCGGGGAACAAAGCATCGGGAGGACTCCATTGTGGCGCGCGCTTGGTGATCTGCTTGAAATTTGAGCGTGATGGCGCCTGTGACCACGAGAGAGGCGCGTGGCCGAGTTTGGGGAGGACTGCATTCGCTTGCGGGTGAGCTGCTTGAAGATCGTTGAGAGGTGGGGCTTGAGCTCGCCCGGGATGCAAGCGATCGCGTCGGCTCACAAGCCCCCAGCCCCTCGTCGATGATGGTCCTCATTTCTCCTTGGCTGCGGTGGCGGAGGAGGGAGCTGTGTTTCCTTGCAGGCGATCCTCGCGAGTTGATCCCTCGGCCTCCCTCGCGAGGCTGATCACGCCAGCGATCTCGCGAGGTCGGTCCGCCACCCTTGGCGCGGGCCACGGTCTTCCAGCGTCTGCGTTTCTTCCTCCTCCTCGGCCGTAGCCTCGGTCGTTCTTGATCGGCGTCGACCGATTCTCCCTTCTCGCACGGCTCGGAGCTCTTGACATTCGTTGATGTTGTGGGTGTGGAGGTCGTGGTACACACAATACCAGCTGCCCTTGTGAAAGTGCTAGTTATCGACTAGAGGGGGGGTGAATAAGCGAATTTTAGGAAAGTCTTCAAAACACAGATGTTTCGAAGACAAACAATAGAAATGACCTAATTGATATGCAGCGGAAGATAAACTACAACAAGCAAACCATAGTCTAGTATGCAATAGCATTGAAAGTACAAGACTAATAGCGCTTAGTAGTAGGATCAAGATGGAAGATAGTGAGAAGCCAATCGACAAAAGTAGTCAAGCAATGAAGTCAAACAGGTATGACAAATAGGCAATGACTTCACGAAGACAAACTCTAAGTAAGGTGAGGAGAAGATAGAACCGGTCACTTGTTGAAGACACGAGATTTGTTGGACCAGTTCGATTCTTTGTGACAAGCTGTACATCACAGTTAGGGAGGCTGAGATTCAACTCGAGAAGACCGCGTCTTCACCTTATTCCCCTTGAGCTAAGGACACAGTCCTCGCCCAATCACTCTGGTAAGTCTTCAAGGTAGACTTCGAACCTTCTGACTGCGTTCACCGGCAATCCACAATGACTCTTGGATGCTCGAGCGACGCCTAACCATTTGGAGGATTCACAGTCCTCAAGTGTAATAAGTCTTGAGTCACCAGACGAGAAAGACTTGATGATGCCTAACACTCTTTGGCTCTGGGTGTTTGGGCTTTGTCCTCGCAAGTTTCTCTCTCTCAAAGGCTTGGTGGGTTGCTCTCAAGCGACAAAAGCCGTGCACTAACTCTGAGCAGCCACCAATTTATGGTGTAGGGGTGGGCTATTTATAGCCACTAGGCAACCCGACCATATGTAAAATGACCACAGGTCACTAAGGGCCGACACGTGTTCCAACGGTCAGATTTCAAACACACTGCAGCAACTTTACTTGGGCTACAAGCAAAGCTGACTCATCCACTCTGGATAAGTTTTGCTCTCATTGTCTTCGCTCGAAGACATAGGATTCAGGTTGAGCATCACTTGATCATTACGACTATGATCACTTGGACCCCTTAACGATGCGGTGGTTCCTATGACTCAACAAAGAAGAAAAAAACAACGAAACAACATAGTCTTAGCGCTCCATAGTCTTCACTCAATGTCTTCTCATGTCATAGTCTTCAATGTGAATATCTTCACATACCACCATTGTCGTCAATGTCTTCATACATTTTAGGGGTCATCTCCGGTAGGTAAACCCGAATCAATGAGGGACACTACTGCGTTATCCTGCAATTCTCACAAGCGCATTAGTCCCTCAACCACATTTGTCGTCAATACTCCAAAACCAACTAGGGGTGGCACTAGATGCACTTACAATCTCCCCCTTTTGGTGATTGATGACAAACAGGTTGAAGTTTTCAACGGGGATAAAATATGTAAAATTGTAAAGGATAGGGAATTGTCTTCATAAGTGGCAAAGGCTCCCCCTGAAGATGTGCATATAAGTAGTTTGCTTTTGGAATGCAAATGCACATGGCAGGTTGTACTTGTGGAGATGCTCTTCAACTTATGAAGATAATTCATCATGCATGAAATGATATAGCTAAGAGAATGACATGCATAACGAAAAATGGACGTCTGCGGAATGATCTAAGTCGGAAGTTATCATCGCACATGCATGGAATTTATCATCGCACGAGTAAAGCAAATAAGTAGCGAGGCGACCATCGAGTTTAAGTGTTACAACTCAAAGAACCAAATGTATCAAAAGCGAGAGTTGTAAACACTTAGGAAAAATATTATGCAACTGCCCTTATGAACCCGCTTAAAGACTATCAAACTCATATGCTTCTCCCCCTTTTGTCAGTAAGGACCAAAAATGTTTGAAGACATAGAGCATCTACTCGTCCTCTTGAGTAGATGATGCAGCGGGGTTATCGTTGTTGGTTGGCGGTGCGAGATGAGCTTGGTGCGGTGTCGGCGTCTGCGAGAGTAGAGGCGGTGAAGTAGCATCGGCTTCATCATCGATCACTCTGGCATTGGCGAGTTTCAGCGGAGGAAGAATAGTCGAGTCTTCAAGTGATGGAGTTCATCGTGGGACTGCATTCCGTGGAGGTGGAGTCAAACTTGGCGTTCGGTGAAGCCATCGTCTTGAAGATCTGCTTGACCTTGGTAGAGGTCAAACTCTTCCATGATCGCCGACGGGTCGTGAGTGACAAAAGCATTCTTGGTGGCAAGGTTTGAATCGATTGGCGTCCACCAAGAGGCTTTGCATTTGTCGCTTGAGCGGGGTGATGCTTATCTTGTTTGATGCGGTCACGACAAAGTTCTCGATCATTGAGGACTCGAGGCGCTTAGGGCCTTTGGCCAATTGTGCTCTCGGTGGCTTCGATCCGCGCGCGGTGAGGCATCGTGTGTTCCCAGCGGAGGATAGACACGAGATCTGGCTTGGGCGCCTTCCATGGGTTGAGAGAAGCTATGGTGATCGGCATTCTTAAGACAAAGTGGCGTTTTGGCGGCCTCAAGGTATATGGCTTCAGCGACATATCAACCTCTAGTAGAAAGATCGGATGATTGCGGCGGAGGGCGATAGTTGATAGCGAGTGCATCTTGATGAGGCGCATGACCCATGGAGCATAAAATTTCGGACCAAGCAGATCGAGATCGAGGCGCAGCCAATTGTCGGATGAAGAATTCTTGCGTATTGAAGCTGATGCCATTGAGGATGTAAAGACCAATGTCTTCATTGCTCCTTCAAGTTTTGCGGATGATGAATGCCCTTTGATAGGCCATAGAGTTGGTGATGATGTGATATATTATGCGAGGCGGATACTCAAGGTCATCAACAAAGAAGTCTGAGGGTATTCAGCGTCATGTGGAAGTGGCTTCATCATGCTCAACATCGACTCATGTTGGGTTACGGCTTATGAAATATGCTCTCGATTGCATCGCGGTGGAGTTGACAACCAGTTCAAACAGCTCTCCGGGAGTGGGTAGGCTGTGAGCTCAATGGCGTCAAAGCTTTGGCTTCATGATGAACATTTCTGTC
The DNA here is from genome assembly GCA_021605205.1 of Aegilops longissima. Classification (NCBI taxonomy): domain Eukaryota; kingdom Viridiplantae; phylum Streptophyta; class Magnoliopsida; order Poales; family Poaceae; genus Aegilops; species Aegilops longissima. Next base: position 29,817 of record JAHIAM010001616.1, read on the forward strand.
ATCCACTCGAGAACCCATGTCTTCGTATCTCTGTAGTAGCAGCGGATGTAGAGGTAGCATAGAATTGAAGCACAAGTTCTTCATTCGGTGTTCTTTATGCATGCTTGAAGCGAAGCGGACTGCATCACGAAAGCAATCAAGTGCTCCTTCTAAGCACGGCGGTCCGGCAATGGCCCGGTGTCGGCGCATATGAGGAAAATCGCCCTTGATCATATAGAACGCATGAGTAATAACCGTTTTGATAGCTCGAAGCGGTCGGATGATATCCTTGGCCTTATGTAGGGGTTCTTTGCTCTGTCAAAGAAAGTGTTGTGGGCTTTGAAGCCATTTGTATTGAAAGAACACAGTAGAGGTGGCGGTGCACGGAAACCTTGGCAGTCTTGGCCCGGCTTACGGACACTGAGGCCTATCGCAATATGATATTCAAGCGAGGACCCGAGGCATGAGGCGGGGGGACGAGCAGAGCCATCTTCTTGTGATTAGCTGACCATAGTTGTATGCTTGCTCAATTGTGTAGGGCCTTGGTGGCGGGCTGGGCGATGGAAACAACTAAGGCTTGAGCTGCTCGGCGAGATGCTTGAGGCGATTGCCTCATTGGCCCGGCACATTTCCTTCATTGGCTTGGGGCTGTTAGTGCGAGGCTCACATTTGCTTCAGCCATGACCCGTCATTGGCTTCATTGGTGTTGGAGGTGGCAGCCTCAATGTTTTCAACCTCCACTTGAGGAGGCTGGAGGGTGAACGCTTGCGCGTTGATATCGGGAATAACTTCTTCATTTCTGAGGGGTGTAGGGACACGTTCTTCTTCTTCTTGGGTGTCTTGGTGATGCAGCGGATTGTCTTCAGCATCTTTGGCTTGGACTCGGAGACATTCACAGTTGGGTGGCACGAAAACACTTGGCGTGCAACAGGTTGGTGGTGCACTTCTCCTACAGAGCAGCTCGAGAGAGGTACTTGGGGCCTTTGACCTTTGCGAAGCTGCGAAATCTTGGCGGCGCCTTTGGAGATGGGGTTATCTGGGCCTCAAAGTCTTCCTCTTCTTCTTCTTGTTGTTGTTGGGGAGTGACTTGTTGTTGGGGAGTACTAGGGAGTCTTCTTGTTGCAGGCGATCAGCCCATGAAGCATCTGAGCAATTGGCGTCGGAGGGCGACCAATCTTGATGAGTTAGCTGTTACGTGCGAGCAGCGATGATACACATTGTATTCAATTTGAGGAAGAACTTCATCATCTTCAACATTGTCATGGTGACCAATGTCTTGGCGATGATGGGATCAACTCTGGAATCTCTTGACGAGGAGCCTCGTGGGCAGACTCATGAGCAGTCATGCGAAGTTCTTGGGTTGCGAGGCAGGGGCGAACCAGAAATGGGTTCAACAACCAAGGGATCTGTGGGAGCAGCCCGATTCTTCTTGGTCTTGAGCTTCTTCTTGGAGGAGCAGCATCGGAGGAAGCGGGAGGTTTTCTTTTACGGCTTGACCTCGGCAACCCTCGTCTTCTTACATTGAAGCGGTTGGCCGGACCTTTGGCCGAGCAGTCATGCTGCTTGGGAAGACTATGCGGGGTTCTTCCTGCCTTGAAGGTGCAGCTTAGTGAGTTGAAGACTTCTTCCTCTTTGCAGCCATTACAGGGTCAATGCCGGGACGGCCAAGAGCCTTGCGCTTCTCGGCCTCATTGTGGCAAGCACACACTTGTCGGCCGGACTCTTCATGCGCTCACGAGCCTCTAGCTTCTTCTAAGCTTCTTGAGAAAGGCTTCTTTGAGCTCGTGCAGCATGACCTTGAAGTTTTGACATCTTGCTGCTGAGTGCAGCCATATGCTTCTTGGTGAGATTTTTCATAGTCGATTTTGTTCTTTAGTTCAACAATCGGTTGAGCAAGAGCTAGCTTCGAAGCAATGGCGCCATTGAAGGAGGCGGCTGAGGCCAATAGGAAGTTGCGAGATCTTCAAAGCTGATGTTTGGGGTGTCAAACCACTCATCAATGAAGTGATGGATGATTGCCACATCAAAGAGGCAAATTGTTGAAGATTTACGCTTCTTCTTTGCTCTTGATAAGTTGCTCAAGAGCATCATCTGCAAGATCTTCATCCTTTGGACAGATCAATGTGCTCTTCACGCGAGAATGGCAGCGAGTCGATGTCGATTCGATATTCTTGACAATTTTCTTTCTCTTCTCCGTCTTCTTGGAATCTGGGATTGATCTTGATTGCACACTAGCCGGGAGGTGCGATGGCGATGGCTTCACACATGAAGCTTTTGGAGGGCGGTGACTTTGAAGCCTTGACTTTCTTTAACCTGCGGCTTTGGAGCGGGAGCGGGAGGCTGGGCTGGGGCTTCATCGGACTCGGCATCGTCATCGAGTGATCCACTTTGGCACCTTGGACCAAGATGTAAGTGATGAGGTCATCAAGGTTTGAAAAGGGACCGATGACATTGGGTTGACATCCGTGAGTCGTCGGCCGCAGGGGAAGCGAAGGACCAGGGTTGAAGTCTAATCCCAATGACTTCTTGTTTTCCTTGGCGAAGCTTTTGCATCTTTGGAAGTTGCGCTTGAAGAGATTATCGTCCGACACGAGCAATGGCGTTGGGTCGGCATTTTCGGTGAGGTCCACGGACCATACAAGGATAGAAACCTTGTGCAATAGCTTCCGCCATGTTCTTGGGTGGAAGGCCTCGAAGAATATCACCCCAAGGGCTTCGATAGCATTCTTCTCGGCATTCTTTGGGTCACGAAATTGTACTTGAACCATTGTTCAGCCCAATATCGGCGAATCCATTGGATTCGTGTCTTCTGTTGATTGTAATTCTCTTGGGATCTGTCTTGTAAAGCTCTGCGAGGTCATCGGCGAGATCTTTTGAGGATTCCCACGGCTATACGCCGCCCTTCTGACTGATTTATCGCAGCCATGAACTTCAAACTGAATGGCTAATCGTTCAAAGGCTTCAAAGGCTTGCGTTTCTTTGGACAAGCGAGGCGGCCGAGAGAGTTAGTTTGATCTTGTAGAATTCGCAAGCGAATCACGGACTATGAGGACCAAGGGATTCTCCACGGACATGTACTTGTGACAGCATTAGAATCACGAGGAAGGGAAGAGGTCATATGCATTCTCGGAAGATTTTGAAGATAAATCAGTTTGAAGACATTGACCTCATGATCGAAGACATTCACTTATCTGTTGAGAGTTGGTTCGATTTATGCGAATCCGTGAATAAGTACAAGTGAGAATCTAACTAGTTGTGAAGCTTAAGTGAATATACTAGGCGATATGAGATGCAGAGCAGAATAGATCTAACATAGTATGGGCAGAAACCAATTTTGGTAAGTAGGATGAATCTTGAAGATCAAAAGATGGTAAAAATAGAGTTATATTTACCACTCGAAGAAGCTGCTAGAGCGGGAAGAAAAGGAGGCCGAGCAGTTCAATCCACGATGCCCTAACTTGGCGACGGAGGACACCTCTGGTGGCGGAGATGATGATGTTCGCGGCGGCGTGAGGGCGGCGTCGGAGAAATCATGACAGCTAAGCGCTTCATCGCATGGCGTCGTCGAGAGCTAAGCGGTGGTGCTAGGGTTTTGCGAGGTGGAGAGGTGGAAGAAGATTTTCTTTACGCGAGGGACATGTATTTATAAGGAGGTGTGCGACACAGCGCAATTCTGTGAGTGCCTGGCGGTTCACATCTGAGGAACGCGTGGCAAGCATGCAACATACTCGAGTTGTCCCGTTCCACGCCCGCCGAGGTTTGTCGGATGGTCGTTCGGCTTCTCGGTTTCAACGATGCGATGAATCATTTAAAACAGACTTAAAGTTTGTCTCTGTGTCTTCTGGCGACAAGGGCTGAGAGAAGACATTCGACAGTTTCAATAGAATGCATATGATTTGGACAGATAGAGTTTGAGATAGAAAGCATAGAGATTGAGGTCCGATCACATTCACTTAGTTCAGAAGATTCAACTTGGAAGACATAGCTATAAGTGAATCTTTGTGAGAGACAGAACAATATATATATATATATATATATATATATATATATATATATATATATATATATATATATATATATATATAAAACAACAAATCAACATAGTGAAGAAAATCATGAAGATAGGTTGAAGTTGAAGACAAATCAAATGCGAAGATATTGCAGAAATAACGCCATGGTGAAACACTTCAAACAAAGAAATTTGGTGGTGGCGTTACCCAAGTATAGGAAGTATTAGACCGGACACGGCGCACAATTATCGTGGCGCTCGAAGTCAAATTCACGTTAATGTATTCACACTCGAATGTAAGTCTTCATTGATTGAAGATATACTTTACCGTGTGTTGCACATCTAAGTCATCAACATGCATAAGTGTTAGGATGTGTGCTTGATCACGGGACATTTGAGGATTCAAGATATTTAGCTCACACCATAACTTGCAAAACCTTTTCTCATCCAAGGGCTTTGTGAAGATATCGCCAATTGCTCTTGGTGTTGGCGTGAATGATGTCAATATCTTTCTTCATGACATGATCCACGAGAAAATGATGGCCAATTTCAATGTGCTTTGTCTTGAGTCTTGGACTGGATTGTTGGCAATCTTGATGGCGCTTTCGTTGTCGCATAAGAGAGGTACTTGTGTCAGATTGATGCCATAGTCCTTGAGAGTTTGCTTCATCCATAGAAGCTAAACGCAGCAAGATCCGGCAGACAATGTATTGATTCAGCGGTTGAGAGTGATACAGTTACGCTTCTTTGAAGACCAACGAGACAAGTGATCGTCGAAAGTGACATGTGCTCACCGGCATAATCAACATCGAAAATCCAACCAAATCAAATTTTGAGCCCTTTGGATACCATAATCCGAGTGTTGGGGTGTGAGCCAAATATCGAAGAATTAAGCTTCACTGCTAAGTGATCACGATTCCTTTAGTGCCGCTTGGAATCGAGCACACATGCAAACACTAAGCATAATATCGGCCTAGATGCACATAGGTAAAGTAAGGAACCAATCATGGGCGGTATACCTTTTGATCGAACTCTTTACCATTGTCGTCGGGACCCGGATGGTGTTTGGTTGGCATTGGCGTCGTGTATCCTTTGCACTTTTGCATTCCAAACTTCTTGAGACAATCTTGGAGGTATTTTTCTTGAGATATAAAGATGCCATTCCTTTCTTGTGAATTTGAAGACCAAGGAAGAACTTGAGCTCTCCATCATGGACATCGATATTGTTCTTGCATCATGTATCCAAATTCATCACTATACTTACGGTTGGTGCGGCCGAAGATAATGTCATCCACATATATTTGGCATACAAAGCAGTTCACCATCATATGTCTTCGTGAAGAGTGTGGGATCAAGGGATCGAGGTTTGAAGCCTTTGCTCTTGAAGTCTTTGATAAATATCATACCGGTAGCGAGGAGCTTGTTTGAGGCCATCTGATTGCTTTATTTAGCTTGTACACCATATCGGGATGTTTTGGATCTTCAAAGCCGGGGGTTGGCGACATATACTTCTTCTTCAATCTTGCCGTTGAAATGCACTCTTCACATCCATTTGATAGAGCAAGATGTTGTGGTGGTTAGCATAGGCTAGTAGTATGCGAATAGCTTCAAGCCTAGCTACGAGGAGCAAATGTTTCATCGAAGTCAATTCCTTCAACTTGAGTATATCCTTGAGCCACAAGCCGTGCTTTGTTTACGGCGACTTGACCATGCTCATCTTGCTTGTTTCGATATATCCATTTGGTGCCAATAATGTTATGCTTGCGAGGTCGAGGCGCTTGACAAGTTCCCAAACATTGTTTAGCTTGAGCTGTTGAAGTTCTTCTTGCATAGCTTGTATCCATTCGGTTCCATAAAGGCTTGACAACTTTCTTGGGTTACGATATTGACACAAAAGAAAAGTGCCCCAGAAATTTGCTAGTTGTGTTGCTCTTGGCGAGTAAGCGGACAGTGCATTGATGCTATCGATTATCTTCTCAATATGTACTTCATTTGCAACTTCGAGGATGAAGGCGGGCGAAGACTTTGCTCTTGCTGATCATTGTCATCATTGGGAGGATTGTCTTGGTGAGCATTGTCTTGATTTGGTTAAGTGCGAAATGATAAGTTCCTCTTGATTTGTGCTTGAAGGCATAATTTCACGGTTCCCATTAGCTTGATAGATTATTTGGTGGAGCTTCGTCTAGTGTACTTGGCAGGAACTCTCTTTGTGAACCATTGGTTTCATCAAATCATGCGTCTGATTTGACGATTTTGTAGAGATAAAGGTTGAAGACTACGTAGGAGTGCGAGTCCTTTCCGTAACGAGCATGAAGCCTTCGTGAGCTTTAGGTTCAAATTTTGACTTGTGATGGGGATCCTTGATTCAGCACTTAGCCCCAAATACTCTGAAGTAGGCGACATTTGGCTTCTTGCGATAAGGAGCTCATAGGATGTTTTGTTCGAAGCTTATGGATATAAACACGGTTGATGGCGTGACAAAATTTGTATCAATAGCTTGAGGCGAGAACTTTCTTGGTGTCTTGTACTCGTCGAGCATTGTTGAGCCATCTCAATGAGGGTTACATTCTTGCGCTCCATGATGCCATTTCTTTGAGGTGTGTATGGGCGAGAGAACTCATGAGTGATTCCATGGTATCCATATAAAGATCAAGTCCGGTGTTCTTGAATTGATGCCGTTATCACCGATATGCTTGATCTTGATGCCATAATTGTTCATTGCTCGATTGGCGAAGCGTCTGAAGACATCTTGCACTTGATCTTGTAGAAATTATGTGCACCCATGTGTATCTTGAGTAGTCATCAACAATGGCGAAGCCATAGAGACAAGCAGTTGTTGTGAGGTAGAGTAATGAGTAGGGCCAAACAAATCCATGTGTAACAGCTCGAAGGGTTGAGATGCGTCATGATTGTCTTGAGGGTGCTTTGCCTAGTCATCTTTCGACTTCGCGAGCACCACACAAATGATCCTTCTTGAACTTGACACCTTGATGCCTATGACATGCTTCTTCTTGGCGAGTGTGTGTAAGTTCCTCATGCCGACATGCCCTGACCTCCGATGCGAGCCGACATTGCGAAGCTTTTGCAAGAAGACATCTGACAAGGCTGTGGACCTCTTTGAGAAATCTACCATGTATAGATCATCTTTCCTATACCCTTCAAAGACTAGAGACTTGTAGATTCCATTAGTACAAAGCAATGATATTTTCGAATATCACAATCATGTTCAAGTCACAAAGCATTGAGGCGGACATCAAGTTGAAACCAAGGGATTCAACAAGCATCACTTTATCCATGTGTTGATCCTTTGAGATTGCAACTCTACCTAGACCCAATACCTTGCTTTTACTAGTGTCGGCCAAATGTGATGTGACTCTTGTCGATGGGCGTGAGTTGAGTCCATGAGAAGACTTGATCACCGAGTCATATGATTAGTGCATCCTTGTCCATAATCCATTACGAAGCATGAGGTGTCATACCCTCTGATGCATTAGGGGATAGGCTTCACCAAGAGCATTGTGAAGCATAAACATTTGACGAGCAAGTGGATTATTGAAGCTTAAATCAAGATTAGGACTGATAGGATGAATGGTAAACGGATAAGGTGGATGGATCACTTGAAAGCATGACAACATGTGGTTTGGGATCTGGGCTTCCGGTGAACCATCAACATTAGAACCAACACCATCCATTAGGGTTTTGATTCGATATCAAGATTAGGGTGATAGGATGAATGGCAAGCGATTAGGAACAAAATACATAGTGAGACCATTTGGGCATTTGATCTTGTGCCCTACAAGATATTTTAGGTCTGACTATAGCATCGGGCGCCTTTGATTTTGGTGGAGACCCTTTCTGCAAAGAGAGTTAATTCTTCTTAACCACCCACATCTTGAGGGTGGCTTAGAAACAATGAGTCTAAGTGCAGCATCTGAAATTCGGCTTTGGTGCCCTAGCAAATAGCCTTGCGAGGAGATGAATGATACTCATATGAATAAGCGAGAAAAGTTCTTAGTTCTATGAACATAGCGGTTTGAAGACACACGCTCATATTCATAAATTTGAGTACGGTTTCCTGCAAAACATTGGCGTTAGGGTGACTCGGTGAGTCCTCATGCATGTATGAAGCCTTTGGACCATATGGCGCCTTAGGTGCAGGGTTTGTCTTCTTCCCGGTGGTGTCATGATGACATTCTTTGGAAGATTCTCAAGACAGCTTTTGGGAACCGGATCTTCTTCATAGGCGGTCCATTCCTGCGATTAGTACCAATATACGGCAAACACTTCACCATTCGATTCTTGAACAGCTTATAGTTTGCATCAAAGTTCATCAATGATAATAGGGTTAGCACAGGAAAAGCGGATAAGGTGGATGGATCCTTGAAGGTCCCTTTGACAACCCATGTGGTTTTGGGATCTTGCTCGGGCTTCGGTGGAACCATCAACATTCATTTCCTCTCGAACCCAACACCCTCTTTCCTAGGGTTTCGGTTCGATATCTACTTTTGAGGACATCATAAAGTGTCGATGCCCTTCAGACTTTTATACATCCTGTTTCAAGCAATGTCTTCAACCTAGCATTTTCATCGGCAATAGCGATGGTATCCTCCATGAGAGGGTTAGTTACCACATTAGTAGTTGAAGACAATGCAACGATAGCAGCAGTTGAACATTCAACAGCGAGGTAGCGATATCACGCTCAAGACATTTTAGACATGGTGGTTCAAATCCATCTGGCCGGGCCGATCATTGGTAGAAGTGACTCATTCTCTTTTGAAGATCTTCATGAGCGCTCTCAATTTCTCAAGCTCTTGCTTCCTTTGAAGATAATCATAGGAGAGCTTTTCATGAGTAGTTGAGGCGTTTCATGGCGACTTTCAAGTTCTTGGTACTTAGCATGAAGATTTTTAATGTCTTCAACTAAGGAATGTGAATGTGTCATTTCGCGTCCAACAGTCATCGCTTTTGTCTAACAGTTTTGAGTATGTTCCATAGCTCTTTGTTGTTCGGTTGCAATTTTAGCAAGTGTTTTGTAGCTGGGTTTGGATTCACAATCAGAGTCATCTTCACTTGATGTTTGAAAGTAAGCATCACGTGATTTTACCTTGGCACCGCGTGCCATGAAGCGATAAGTGGGAGCGAGTGTCGTCCTTGTCATCGACTTGCGTTGGTGTAGAAGTCATTGTCTTGATGTTGAAGATGGACTTGGCAACATAGGCTGTGGCTAAAGCCAGACTTACAGCGCCGGTCGGACTCCTCTTGAGACTCCACCTCCACCTCCTCGAAGCGGACTCCTCCTCTGAATCCATTTCCTTGCCAACAAAAGCCACGAGCCTTGCGGATGAGCTCTTCTTATGAGATGAAGACTTTGATGAGGACTTGGAAGAAGACTTTGAAGATTTCTTCTTCTTCTTGTCATCAGAATCATATTCCTTGCTCTTCTTCTTCTTCTTCTCATTGTCCCCTTGTGGACACTCGGAGATATAGTGTCGAGTTTTCTTGCACTTGTGATGAGGTTCTCTTCTTGTAGTCATGAGTGGAAGCTTCATCATTTCTTGAGCTGGATCGTGAAGACTTTACGAAGCCTTTCTTCCTAGTGAACTTGGAACTTCTTCACAAGCATAGCAAGTTCCTTTCCAATGTCTTGGGATCATCAGAACCATGATCAGATTCTTCTTGAGATGAAGAAACAACTTTTGCCTTCAAAGCGTGAGTTCGGCCATAGTTGGGACCATAGATATCTCTTTTCTCGAGAAAATTTGGAACTCATGTGTGTTGAGCCTCTCAAGTATATCGAGACGGATCGAGTGTCTTGAAGTCGGGGCGTTCTTGTATCATGAGGGCAAGGGTGTCAAAGAGCTGTCAAGTGATCTCGATAGTGTCTTGGCGATTTCATGCTTGGTGATCTTAGTGGCGCCAGAGCATGAAGCTCATTTGTGATGTCGGTGAGGCGATCAAGCGTGAGCTGGACATTTTCATTGTCGTTTCTCTTGAAGCGGTTGAAGAGGTTGCGAAGAACAACGATCCTTTGATCTCTCAGGTTGAGGCGCCCGTTGACCTTGGAAAGCCGGTCCAGACTAAGCCGGCGTTTCTAGAGCACTCTGCGGCCATCTTGTCCTTTGGTCGGATGACCACGAGATGATGTTCTTTGCGGTAGAGTCGAGTTGGATGAACTTCTTGACATCAGCGGTGGTGACACCTTCACCGATTTGGGAGCGCCGTTCTTGACGACATACGGAGTCGACATCAATGGCTTCAAGATGCATGCGCATCTTATTCTTCGATGAGGATAGTCGGTTCCATCGAACCACGGGGCAAGCAGCGGAGACTTTGATTATCCTGCGATCGACATAGCTAAAACTCGGTGGTTAAACGAATCACACGAGAACAAGGGAGTACCTTGCTCGATACCAATTGAAAGTGCTAGTTATCGACTAGAGGGGGGGTGAATAGGCGATTTTTAGGAAAGTCTTCAAAACATGGATGTTTCAAAGACAAACAATAGAAATGACCTAATTGATATGCAGCGGAAGATAAACTACAACAAGCAAACCATAGTCTAGTATGCAATAGCATTGAAAGTACAAGACTAATAGCAGCTTAGTAGTAGGATCAAGATGGAAGATAGTGAGAAGCCAATCAACAAAAGTAGTCAAGCAATGAAGTCAAGCAGGTATGACAAATAGGCAATGACTTCACGAAGACAAACTCTAAGTAAGGTGAGGAGAAGATAGAACCAGTCACTTGTTGAAGACACATGATTTGTTGGACCAGTTCGATTCTTTGTGACAAGCTGTACATCTAGTTAGGGAGGCTGTGATTCAACTCGAAGAGCGTCTTCACCTTATTCCCCTTGAGCTAAGGACACACAGTCCTCGCCCAATCACTCTGGTAAGTCTTCAAGGTAGACTTCCGAACCTTCCTGACTGCGTTCACGGCAATCCACAATGACTCTTGGATGCTCGAGCGGCGCCTAACAATTTGGAGGATTCACAGTCCTCAAGTGTAATAAGTCTTGAGTCACCGCAGACGAGAAAGACTTGATGATGCCTAACACTCTTTGGCTCTGGGTGTTTGGGCTTTGTCCTGCAAAGTTTCTCTCTCTCAAAGGCTTGAGGTGGGTTGCTCTCAAGCGACAAAAGCCGTGCACTAACTTTGAGCAGCCACCAATTTATGGTGTAGGGGTGGGCTATTTATAGCCACTAGGCAACCCGACTGATATGTCGAAATGACCACAGGTCACTAAGGCCCGACACGTGTTCAGCGGTCGATTTCAAACACACGGCAACTTTACGAATACAAAGCGCCTAGTCGTTTTTGGATTGATGCAATTGATACCACGTGCCACATCATCAGCAGTATATCTTCACAAATTCTTCAAGAAGGCTGCCTATGAACTCCTCAGCGACAAGAAACCCAATGTGAGTTATTTCAAAGTCTTGATTGCTAAATCTTTGGATTAGGGATCCTCATCACAATTCTAAATTTGCCTTAGAAAGCACATGAAGGTTTTATGCTTGGTTCTGGAAAGGACTGCGCACACCTCTGAGTCTTCAACATCGCTCTTCACAAGATTGTTGATCTTGTAGATGTGCGGTTCGATGAAACTAATGGCTCACAAGAGAGCACCTACCTTACATGTTAGATGAACCAGCTCACGAGGAATCTATCAAGTTCAAAACAAGCGAGGATGTCATTCCCTCTTGAAGAATCTGCTGAAGAATTCATTCTGTCTGTGAAGAACGTCGGTGATGCACTGAAGATAATCTTTGAAGAAAATGGTCTTTGAAGAAAATCTTGATAAAATTCCTCAGCGACAACCAGCTCATCCTCGCATTGCAAAAGAAGTGCAAGTTGACAAGATCATCGATGACATTGAAGCGCGGAGTCCTCTCACTGCGCTCAAAAGCTTCACATTTATCTAACTTTTGTGGGCACTATGCTTTTGTCTCTATCACAGAGCCCACTAAGGTAGATGAAGCATTTCGGAGCTGAGTGGATTCAGGCCATGCAAGAAGAATTACATCGATTCGAGCTCAACAATGTCTAGGAACTGGTCAAATGTCCAGATCCTCGCAAGCATAATATCATTGGCACAAAGTGGATCTACGCAACAAGCAAGATGAAAATGGCCTTGTGGTGAGGAATAAGGCCACGACTTGTAGCTCAAGGCTACACATAGGTTGAAGGAATTGATTTCGATGAAACTTTTGCACTGTTGCTAGACTTGAGGCTATTAGCATATTACTTGCTTATGCTAACCATCATAATATCACTTTATATCAAATGGATGTGAAAAGTGCATTCCTCAATGGTAAGCTTGAGGAAGAAGTATATGTTGCTCAACCCCGGGTTTGAAGATCCAAAGAATCCCAACAAAGTCTTGAGACTCAACAAGGCCCTCTATGGTCTCAAAGCAGGCCCCACAGGCGTGGTATGATACATTGAAGGAATTCTTTGTGAAGAATGGCTTCACACGGTTCACTCGACCCTACTCTCTTTACTAAATCATATGATGGTGAACTGTTTGTGTGCCAAATATATGTTGATGATATTATCTTTGGCTGTCTTGACCAGCGTTATAGTGATGAATTTGCCTATATGATGAGTGAAGAATATCAAATGTCTATGATGGGAGAGTTGAAATTCTTCTTAGGTCTTCAAATTAAATCAACAACACAATGGCATATTCATATCTCGGAGAAATACCTCAAAGATGTCACGAAGAAATTAGGCATGCAAGATTGCAAAGCGTCAAAATTCCTATGCCCACAAATGGCCATCTATGCCTTTGATGAAAATGGTATTGACTTGATCACAAGGTATACCGCTCCATGATTGGTTCTTTATTGTACTTATGTGCATCTAGGCGGATATAATGCTTAGTGTTTGCATGTGTGCACGATTTCAAGCTACAGAAGGAATCACACCATAAATTTGTGAAGCATATTCTTGATATCTAGCTCACACACCAACACTAGGATTATGGTACCCCAAGGGCTCTACTTTTGATCTCATTGGATATTCGACTCGACTATCTTTGGTGATCGTGTGGACCGCAAGTCAACATCTGGTACTTGTCATTTCCTCAGACGATCTTTGATGCATTGGTCCTCGAAGAAAGCAGGCTGCGTATCACATCTCTTGTGGAAGCTGAATACATTCTTCTTGGCTCTTGTTGTGCTCAATTGTTGTGGATGAAGCAAACTCTCAAGGACTCGACATCAACGTGAAGAATGTACCTCTCTCTTGTGACAATGAGAGTGCCATCAAGATTGCTCACAAACCAGTCCAGCACTCAAAGACAAAGCACATTCAAATTCGTCATCATTTTCTTAGTGATCATGTGTTGAAGGCGACATCTCCATCGAGCATGTGAAGGCGAAGAACAGCTAGCGATATCTTCACAAAGCCCTTGGATGAGAAGAGATTTAGCAAGTTGCGGTGTGAGCTAAATATCTTAGAATCTTGAATGTTCTTTGAAAGGACACACATCGACACATATGCAAAATTGATGACTTAGATGTGCAACACATGAAGAAGCGTTTTCTTCAATCAATGAAGAATAACACTCTAAGTGTGAAGAAATTAATGAAGAATTTGATTCTCGAGAACCCTCGACAATTGTACACGGTATGCGAAATCATCATTCTTATCTGATGGAGTCACGCCACCACCAAAGTTGAAAATCTTCAATTTGAGTTTTTTCCTTAGTTTTTGAAATTCTTCAGTTTTTCAAATTCTTCAACTTTGCAAAATCTTCACTATTTCCGTCGTTTTTCTTCATTGGCTATACATATATATGGGTTTATGTCCTCTCTGACATTCACTTATGGCTATTTCTTCAAGTCGCTTTTTACGCTAAGTGAATGTGATCGGACCCTTCCCCTCTATGCTATACTCAACCCAAGCTATTCACAAATTCTTCATGTGCGTTCTATTTGAAACTTGTTCAAAATATTCACTGTGTCCTTGTCAGCTGAAGAAATTGCGAACGGAACTTTAAAACTGATCTTATCAAACTTTCGTTTTGCCACTCAAACCGTTCCGCATCCCGATAGATTTATCTATTCACCCATGATCTTACATAATCTCCACTTCTCGATGCGTGGGTGACACATGTCAAGTGAATGAGAAGAATTCGAGAACACGTTCGTCCCAAATCTTGAGCGAACAGTTTTTCATCGTGGCTATATATACCCCTCTCCCTTCCTCACTTCCTTTACTCCGCTCGACGCTCTCTCTCGCTCGAGCTTCTCAAACTCCTAAGCGCCGCTTCTCCATCGTCGCCGGTGAGGAAGAGCTTCCTTGCCTCAACCTCGTCGCCCGGCGATACTCGCGCCGACCATGAAATCTTCACTCCCCGCCGCCGTAGTTGTCTTCCTCGGCCAAGTTAGGGCGTGGAAGATCTAACTGACGAACTTCCCATCTGTTCTTCTCGGTTAAATCGTGTTCTTCACCGGGTAATTAAAAGTTACTTTTATTACTCGCTTTGATTCTCAAACCTTCTGAAAATCTTCAAAGGTGTTTATTCTTCAAATCTTCACACATATGAACACCTCAAACAAAATATGCTCTTGATTCGTTTCTCTAAGCAATGATTTTCTTCAAGATTCCTCAATTGTGTGGATCCTCGATCTATACAACTCTGGAACCTAAGACAAAGATAAGCTTAGTGAAATTCTTCAAAACTCATCTGGTCAAATTCCTCAAACTAGTTCTTTTTGAAAAACCTTACGAGAGCATATGACCTCTCCAAATTCCTCGCAACTATACTACATTCACGGTACTCATGTCATTCTTTGAATCACTAGGTTCTCATCAACTTAACTCATTTGCGGCGTTCCTCGAAGAAAAGTTGCATACTTCTTGAGAGAATTTGATTGTTCAAATTCCTCAATTTGAAGAATATGGCAGATGGAAAGAAGCCACAGAAAGGAGGAAGAGGCTGAGGTCATGTTGCGTTTGAAATTCATGAGAAATATATCTTTGATTATTGCACACTGATGAAGCGAGTTGGCAAAGAACAAAAATCAGCGCAAAGGTGCACATTCAAAGGATTGAGCGGAGATGGGCAAGGAATGGAGAATACTGATATGTTACTCCAAAGTACATGAAGAAATTCACTCTCAATCCTCCATGCCCAAGAGCTCCATTGGCACCTAGTCAAGAAGCTGACCCCACCGACATCAAGCGTGGTGAGGACTTTCTGAAGAATGGGCCAAGTGCCAAGCCAAATTGGCAAGACAAGCCAGCAGGCGGTGAGGAAATTTAATGAGGACTACATTCTGCTGCTGCTACTTGAGGCCTCTGTCAAGCCAAGAAAATCTATGGCAAAAAGCACGCACACAAGCCAAGTGCTTCACCAGCATTGCCCTCACGGCCAAGTTCCTCGGTTGTGCCCTCACGGAAAATTCCACATCTTGCTCCTGCTCCTCCCAAGTCCTCGGCAGCTCCTACAAAATCCTCGATGGTTCGACAAAGTCCTCGGCACTGTGCATCGGCCCACGTGCCAAGGGCTGCGAGCATCTCCATTGCCTCTGGTGTTTGACAAGTTCCTCATTGCACCAAATTCTTCATCTGGCCCGACTTCTGCTGAAGACTAAGGCCACGGTGGGCCGAGGTCCTCGGCCAAGTCCCAGAGAAGAAGCAGGTCGCGTTCAAGAGCCACACGAAGATGATGAGGTGATGATGATGAACTTGCGGAAATCATCGAGAGACCGCCAAGAAAGGGCCGCTAGAGCCAAGGCACACACAATGCCTTCTTTATTGGATCAAGGCGATCCTAGACTATATTGATCTACGGCACAGGACCCAAACACTCCTATGCCTTACTTCAAGTTGACACTGGCCAAAGTCACATCTTGACTCATTTCATCCAAGAGGAGAAATTTGATATGGCGGAGAGATCAAAAATCGTAATCTGAAAGGGCTGCTGAAGAAAAGCGTTGTCAAGATGACAAGCGAAGAACTTATCAAGATGCGGTGACATCAAAGCCCTCGGCGACAAATTTGACTCCTATTATCTTTGATTGCAAGGAGCCAAAGTCAGATTCATCAACTTTGACGAAGAAGTTCACCAATGTTGCAGCCCCAGCGCAACAAGAAATTCCTCGGTTGGAGCCTCGACTCAGCAGGTGAAAACAATACCAACACCGCTGATGAAGTTCAGGCTCTTGAAGACAATGCTAGTTCAGGGCTGATGACTCCATTCCGACCCGGCTGAAGAAATTGCGGGGCACCCACTAGTGGTGCGCTGAAGAAAGCCCTGAAGAAGTCGAGAACAGCTGCATCGATTGCGTTTAGGAAATTCAACCGATTCCTCGGCTCCTCCTGCGCCTACACCAACTACAATCCTTCCATATGCATCGATGTGAAGAAGACCAAGGCTGAGAACAAGCTGCGATGAAGAAAAGAAAGCATCTGCTGCTTCAAATTCTTCACCCGAAGAAGATGAAGACAATGACCAGCTCATTTGAAAATCAATTGATGTTGTTCCAATTTCCTCTGTGCCATCAAGGACCTTGTTCCTTTTGGTGAAGATTATGAGATCCCAAGCGGATCGATGAAGAAGTTCATTCTGTTTGCCCGTCGGAGCAGATTGATGAAGAAATTGAAGTGGAAGCTATCCCTTCAACCCCAATCATTTCCTCGCATATGCCTCGGTTCATAGTGAAGAGGCGGTGTTGAGAAATTGAAGAAAGATGTGGACATTGGAAGCTAGCGCCCGGTGATGAGCGATGACTTTTGGGAAAGTCGACATCAAATTCTCCACCCTTCACCCCAATTCAGCGATTCCTCGGTCCCTGCTCCAGCAGTTCAAATGGGCTACGAAGAAACTCATCCCTTCATCGTACATGAAGAAATTCCAGCCACTAGCAGCGATGAACACTGCTGCTGCTGATCCTCGATCTGCACATGTAGAGAAACCGAAATTCCTCGGCTGAAGAACACGAGATTGCGATTCGGTAGTGATGCAACTCACGACACTCCTTTGCCAAAGCCAAAGAATCCCTTCTCAACAAAGCAAAAGTTCAAGGCTGAAGATTTCTTGGCGAAACACGTATTCTTCACGATTACAATCCATATGATTACGCTCGCATAAGGAAGAGGCGTTTACGGACTGCCGGTCAAGCCAATTTCTATTCCTCGGTGTTGTTCAACAAAGACAAAGTCTTGATCATGCACATATTCCTCATGTGGACATGGAATCTCTGCCCGGGCTTGAGCCAGTCCTCGGTGTTCTTCACGATGCGGGACTTCGAATTTCTGCTGACATCTGTGATTGGAATGAAGAACTCATTCTTCAATTCTATCTGACTTTGCACATCACGGAGGCAATGAAGATGTGAACTCATGGGTGTTAGGCGGATGTGCGAAAACACTCACTACAAAGGCACCAACAAGCCTGAATTGCCGTGCCCTACCACTCGATCCTCCACTTGATGGTGCTCGTTGTATCTACAACGAACTGAGCTTTCAAATCACTATATGCAAGTGCCGATGAAGCCTTTGAAGCGAGGCAGGCCCCAAGAACCAAATTCCTCATCAAGGAACTATTGTATGTGCCTCGGGATGTCTATCGGATTACAGCGAAGACAATGAGTCCTATCAAAGGCCCGACTCAAATGATGAAGAAGTCGTTGGCATCATGAAGAATATGCTTTTCAATATCATTCATGGCGTTCCGTCAACTTCCATGATTTCTTCATGAGGACTCTGGCGAACATTGCTATGTCACCATTTGAGTGAAGCCTTATGCAGCTTGGATCATGAGATTCATCGGGACAAGGTCTTCACTCAATTACAAAGGCTGATACTACGAACCCTGCAGACTACTTGCCCCGATTGAAGTCCTCAAGCGGACATTTACCTCGGTGATGACAAGGGGAAACTCTACTGCTGTGATCGATGAAGGCACTCGTCCATTGGATGGTCGGTTTAGCAAAGCTGCATCCTACTCCACCAATGATGACTACGCCACACATGACTCTGCCGCAAATACCTTAGCCAAGCAAAGTCCTCAAGCCCTGACACCCGAGGTGAGCCCGATCGTGAGTTACTCCTCGGTCTTCATCGGAAGGTTGATCGCAATCATAAATGGGTCAAGCGTCAGTTTGGTTCAATTCTTCACAACATGACCTCTACACATAATGCAGTGAAGAAAAACCACTACTACCTCCATGAAACCTTCAACCACACTGGGCTGTTCTTTCTAATGTCTGTGTGCGGAAGAACTGAAGACAATGGGTCTCGAGGAAGACTTTGATTTGGTACGCACCTCCCAGAAGAAATACAAGAAGGTCAAAGTTCCTTCCTTGGTGGCCAGCTCCTATTCTTCATCGCGAGACACTGATGGAAATGAAGACTTGGACGACACTGCGGCAGGCCCTACTATGACAATGACCCCGACAACGCTGGCGCTCCTTCATCAACTTGAGATTCTTCAGGGGCGTTAGTCATCAGGTTCGATCCTTTTGGTCATTCAATGACAAAGGGGGAGAAATTTGAGTTAGTCTTCAAGCGGGTCTATTATATGGGCAATTTTTTTTGTTAAGTTACAACTCTCGTCCTTCTGAAACTTTTATTGGATCGAGTTGTAATCTTAAACCCGATGGTGCTTTGATACTTTTGATGCACTGTGCTCTGATACTATTGATGCGTTATTTTGCATGCTTATTCCTCATTAATGTTATTGCACGCATGCTGAATTTCATCAAGCACCATATTTCATCATGCAATCTCATGTTTGACAATCCGCTTGACTTGCCATATGCTATGCATGAGATCAATAATATATCATATTTGCAATCTCATTGTAGTGACTATGCATATGCCATCTGTAAGTGCATCTAGTGCCACCCCTAGTTGGTTTTGGAGTATTGACGACAAATGTGGTTGAGGGACTAATGTGTTTGTGAGAATTGCGGGATAACGCAGGTAGTGTCCCTCATTGATTCGGTTTACCTACGGAGATGACCCTAAAATGTATGAAGACATTGGCGACAATGGTGGTATGTGAAGATATTCACATTGAAGACTATGACATGAGAAGACATTGAGTGAAGACTATGGGCGTGAAAGGCGTATGCGTTTAGTTGTTTCCTTTTCTTCTTTGTTGAGTCATAGGAACCACCGTCTTTGTTAAGTGGGGTCCAAGTGATCATAGTCGAGAATGGTGAAGTGATGCTCAACCCAAATCCTATGTCTTGGCGAAGATAATAAGAGCAAAACTTATCGAGCTGGATGAGTCAGCTTTGCTTGTAGCCCAAGTAAAGTTATCGTGTGTGTTTGAAATATGATCGTTGGAACACGTGTCGGTTCCTTAGTGACCCGAGGGTCATTTGGACATATCAGGTCGGGTTGCCTAGTGGCTATAAATAGCCCCCCTACACCATAAATTGGTGGCTGCTCGGAGTTAGTGCAGCGGCTTTTGTCGTTTGAGAGCAACCCACCTCGAAGCCTTTGAGAGAGAAATCCTTGCGAGACAAAGCCCAAACACCCGAGCCAAAGAGTGTTAGGCATCCTTGAAGTCTTTTTATGCGTGTGACACGAAGACTTATTACACTTGAGGACTGTGAATCCTCCGGCCGGTTAGGCGCGTTCTGAGCATCCAGAGTCATTGTGGATTGCGGTGAGAGCTTGATCTGTGAAGGTTGAAGTCTACCTTGAAGACTTACAGTGATTAGGCGGAGGCTGTGTGTCCCTTAGCTCAAGGGAATAAGGTGAAAGCGGTCTTGAGTTGAATCTCAGCCTCCCTAACCGGATGTCACGGTTGTCCGACAAGCTGGGCTGGTCCAACAAATCATGTGTCTTCAACAAGTGGTGGTTCTATCTTCTCCCTCACCTTACTTAGAGTTTGTCTTCATTGAAGTCATTGCCTATTTGTCATACTGTTTGACTTCATTGCTGACTACTTTTGTTGATTGGCTTCTCACTATCTTCCATCTTGATCCTACTACCAAGCTGCTATTAGTCTTGTACTTTCACGTTATTGCATACTAGACTATGGTTTGCTTGTTGTAGTTTATCTTCAGCTGCATATCAATTAGGTCATTTCTATTGTTTGTCTTGAAACATCCGTGTTTGAAGACTTTCCTAAAATCGCCTATTCACCCCCCTCTAGTCGATAACTAGCACTTTCAATTGGTATCGAGCAAGGTACTCCCTTGTTACGTGTGATTGATTTAACCACACAGGTTTTAGCTATATCATTTGCGGGGATAATCAAAGTCTCCGCTGCTTGCCCGTGTTCGATGGAACTGACTATCCCTCTTTGGAAGAATAAGATGCACATGCATCTTGAAGCCGTGATGTCGACCTCGGTATGTCGTCAAGAATGGCGTTCCCAAAAGCTAGTGAAGGTGTCACCCTTGCGATGTCAAGAAGTTCATCCAAGCTGGACTCTCTGCAAAGAACATCATCGTGGTCATCGACCAAAGAACGATATGGCCGTGTGAGTGCTCTGAAGCGTCGAAGCTAGTGCGGGACTGGCTTTCCAAGGTCGATGAAAGCGTCTCAACCGAGAGATCAAAGGATCGGTGTTCTTCGCAACCTCTTCAACGCGTCAAGAAAGCGACAATGAAAATGTCCAGCTCACGTTTGATCGCCTCAACGACATGACAAATGAGCTTCATGCTCTCGGCGCCCTGAGATCACCAAGCATGAAATCGTCAAGACACTCTGAGAT
>JAHIAM010001617.1:0-54063 GCA_021605205.1 Aegilops longissima
TTCTCCACAAATTAATTTTTTTAGTATGCATATGGGATATTGTACACGATCATCTGAACATGTAGAAAAAAAAGAAGAGTTTTGTGGCGGCAATACAATGTCATGCAAACATAAGCTCCATGGTGGGTTCAATGGCAAACCCTCCCCACCCCTCTCAGTTAGTAATCCATAGGAAGATATATGTTACGTGATAGGGGCGCCGCTGACCCTCCTATTACCCCCAAGGTGTTTGCTCTACATTGGCATGATGATGTTAGTCATATCATGCATATGTTGCATTGTGATGCCTACTTTTGACATCATATATGTCATCACGCTTGGATGAGACATGTTACTGTAATGCCACCTATTTAGTTTCTATATCATATATGGGAATTATGCGTCTCATGTCTTTTAGCCAGCCATAATATATGTGAAATGTGCAATGCCATCCAATTTAACCAGGCATCATATATTTGAATGATATCTTTCCCATCCTTTTCTTCATTACATTTCCATTTATGCGACAATGTTTGTACATTAAACTACTCTTCCACTGAATCAGCCATTTGGGTGGGAGATGGAAAAATCTGGAGTGAAAACAAGGCCTTGAGCAGACGGTGCTACACAGCCAAAGCAGATCTCTTGTTGGGTCGATAGCTCCTCGAGAGATGGATTAGAGGAGGATGACCAATCCTATTCCCCAACTGAGTGTATGCTCTAACTTGTACGGTTATACTGCTCATATCATGCATATGGTGTCTTGCATTGCATAGTTTAGACATCATATACACAATATTCAACACCATGTTCTTAGTTCAGGACATCATATCGAATGCCCTCTGTTTAGCATATAAATCACATATGTGAATTAAATGATCACGATCTTGATTACTTAGATAACATGTAGGTGAATTATGTCATGCGATCTGTTTAGTTATTCATCATATCTTTGAATTATGTTATGCTATGCTATCCGGTTTAGATAGACATCATATATGTGAAATTATGTCATGCTATCCGTTTGAGTTAAACAATATACATGTCAACTATTTCATGCCCTCTTTTTCCACACTATCTATTGCATCACTCTCTCATACAATGTCTGTACATTCAACTATGTTTCCTGTTTATCAACCATTTGAATTGAAGCGGGTGATGCCGCGATCTAAGCGGAATAAAAACACGGTCTTCAAATAAAATAGTGCTACCTCTTGGTGGAGATAGCACTTTGGGTTGTACATGCACGAGCCAGTCCTACCACACATAACCCAAACTCTACTTGATTGTACCCCTCTTCGCAATGGGCGAGAGAACGAGCTTCACCCAATCTAACAACATGGCCGATAGTAACACAGTTCTGTTGACACTTTACCATCTCCACCACAGAGCTCCCAAACAAGAAGCGATTAGTAAGGCAGCTCCGGTGCCCAAAGAGGCCAATACTATCACTGGCGAACCCCAACTCCACGGTTAAATGCCTATTCTGTGGAGGAAGCACAACCAGCCCGATCGTAGGTTAGCATCTATCGCATTTGATGTTGTTAAATCGTATGTGCGTATCTTCCCATGTTGGAAATATTATCTTGAAGATGAAGGAAAATGCCGATTCAAGGGTGTTTGTCCGGGAGTTATGTGTAGGTAATGTTATTCATAGCAATTACTTTGCTTCGTCCCATACATCCTACCTCCATGATGGTTATATCTGACAAAATTTTCCCATTTTCTCTATAGAGAAGGACCAATTTGGAAACTTCGGGATGAGGTAACTTGTGCTAATACCTCTGCTATCTTCAAGAATGCTTGGTGGCGATATTAGAATTACACTGAAGAAAGCGTACTTCACCGGCAAAGGAACTCATCAAATTCCCTTACGTTCTCTGAGACACATTCTTTGGGCGATGGTGAGGAGCGCCTTGTTACTATCTTGGTCCCGAACCAAGAATGTGGTAAGGTCTATGAGCTCATTTTCTATTTTTAAGTATTTTATTCTTGCGTCTTCTTGTACTCTGTTCATGTAGAACAAGTGCCTAAACCGAAGAACAACTGTTCTAATTTAAGATTCCATTGCTATCATAGTTCAAAAAAGCTAGGCGTTAATTGTGCTTTTGCCACCGCCTTGCGCTTCTTGACCAAAGCGCATGCTTATGCTTGCGATTATGCACTGATTATGCGTGAGTTATCTTATCTCACGTTTATAGCGCCTAGGTACAAAGCTCTCTTAATAACGCTTAGAAGCGAGCCTTTTTAACTATGATAGCTTTGCTCTTGTATCCTTGTATTTACTCATACAAACTTATTTTTAAATTGAAGGATCAATAAAACTCAATGGCTTTGGCAGGTATGTTCGCATGTTTCTTTAACAGAGTTTGCTCTTATCAATAGCTCTTATTGATTTCAATTTCAATTGTGTATCTGAGTTGACTTTCATATCATGCACATTACTAGCATCCTGCATGAGCCAATAGTGTTGTTGTACATGTAGACCGTGGTACCCATCTGAAATCTTGTTGTGCGTGTAGTTTCCCATGCTTTGTATTCTTTCCTTTGCTGCTTTGTCTTGAACGATATGATTTGAACCGTGTCTCTATTTTGATTTGGCAAGACAATCACGGTGACCATAGGACATAGATATATGTTTGTTTGATGCTTTTATTATGTACTAGTACTTGGCATAAAAGACTTACGTAGTTTAATCAAACCACCTTACTAATGAAGCTGGTTCACGAAATGAGTTTCATATACTAGTACATGCTAAACTTGTTATGTATGCGCTTATTTCTTCTTTTAGAATCTTGTGAGAATATTGGGGAAAGTGCCTTATTAAGCAATGGTAAAGGTAATGTCTGAGATAAGGTTGGGATAGTGACACATCCTTGTTGGTCTCCAACAAAGCTGATAAAACAGCTAAGGAAGACTATCTTGAAGGCGATTGAGACAACCCCAAAGTCATGTCTTAGTTTAGTGTTAGGATTCTTGGCCACTACTCGCATGCACAAGCTATTCAAACTCCTTGTGCGAATCAGTTCGGTTTCTTGAGTTTCAACTACAAGCTGAAAGACATCGATCATTTGTGCTGCTGGAACAAGCGGAAGGAATGCGAAGTCACGGGCATTCGGATACATACTTATACGGTGCCGCTGACGCGTTGGAGGATTTTAGCGTAAAGCAGGACAAAGCTAATCAGCTTGCTAAGCTTATTGCCGACTCTTTTGAATAACGTTCTTGAGCTCTTCGAAGTTGTTTCCGTTATGCTCTTGTTTTGCTGCTGCGTTTATTTGCCTTTGGTGGCCAATTTTGCCGCGTTGTATGTAATATCTTTGCTGTTCCCTATATTTGCCTTTTGTGAACTTTGATGCGAGTGGATGTAATATATATAATAATAGGTAATAAGCTAGCCTTAATTAATTGCTTATTTATTTCCTTATTGTCTTGTTTAGTTGTTTGCTTTAGTGCTTTACTGAGTTATTTTACTGTGTTTTTCTAGTGGCCACAATAGCCTATTTTGGTAACTAGGCCAAAATAATCATGGCAACAACCTGCGGACTATTGTAACCATGGGCCTCCCTAAGGCCATATGATCCATGGGCCTTCATCCGGCCGTAGGATCCATTGGTCTTCTATCTGAGGCGTGAGATCCATCGACCTTCTATCACGAACCTTAGTCCATGGGCCTTCTCAAAGACGTGGGGTCCATGGGCCTTCTAAGGGCCGTATGATCCATGGGCCTTCTACGGAATTACGTACTATCCATGGGCCTCATACGGACCGTAGGATCCATGGGCCTTCTCTGAGGCGTATCATCATTTCACCAATCATGGGTGGAACTATTTGTGGACCATAACGGACCGTTAATAGGCCGTGTTGATAACTCTTTGAAAACAGCATGTGGTTTTTACATGAAGCAGCCCAGCGTATTAGCGGTCCGCTAATTGGGAATTTATGCAACGGACTGAATTTGGCCCACGAAAATGACACTAACGGGCCGTATGTAACAAGATCTTGCAAATGAGCCCAAGAATCAATGGACCACTGAGGGCGAAAGATAACTTGGGCTGGAAAGTAAGCAATGAATAACGGGCCATTAATGGGTATAAAAAATACCTTTGTTCATTACGGGCCGGTTCACCACAGGCCATTAATGGACCAAGAGTTACAAAGGTCCTCATATGGGCGAAAGAAGTCATGGAGCACACATGGGCGGAAGTTAACAATTGAATCATATTGGGCGGCCCAGATGGCGCTCTGGGCCCTAATCGGATAGGAAATAGCGAATACAGGTTAGCGAGGCTGTAAATGGGCTATATGCGAGCAGGCCGTTAACTTGACTTTAAAAGTGAAACGGTACGCCACCTTTTGACCAAGTCAAGCGGGCCAGCCTTTTCACGAGAATGGGCCTCTGTTGGGCGTGCCAGTATTCGCCCGTATCATAAACCAGTCAATGAGCGGGTGACATCTGTCCCAGCGATGAAATGAACCATTTCTCCTCCAAATGATGATTTTACCGTGGAAAATCCCCATTGGTCGGGGCTTTGTTAGCGAGTTAGCGGGCCAAACCCAACCCGATAGCTTACGTGGCGTTCCGATTCACGGTGGATCTGCGTCTTCGGTCACACCTTGGCGAAAGCGCTTACAGCGTGGCCATGATTGTCGTCATGGAAGTGGACACTTCGTGATGATAATTTTGATAATGTCATGGAACACTTCTCACGGACCTTACGATATGATTATCTTGATTACTGTCATAAATTTGTCATGGATGTACGAATGACAAAAAAATCGACCTCTTGTGACAAACACGTATCGTCCGCGAAGTGTATTTTTGTAGTGTCGCCGTCACCACCTTGTGCCCGTCTTGGCGGAACTCTCCCTCAAAGCTTGGCTGGATCGGAGTTAGAGGGGCGTCGCCGAGTTGAGCGTGTGTTGAACTTCGGAGGTGCGTGTAAAGTTAAGTTTTAAATTATTATGTTCCTAGCAGGTGATATCCGAGCCTGGTTTTATGCGTTGATGTTATATGCACGAGTAGAACACAAGTGAGTTGTGGGCGATACAAGTCATACTGCTTACCAGCATGTCACGCTTTGGTTAGTGATCTTGTTGGATGGCGGCGGACGGGCCGACATTACGCGTATATACTGCAGGCTGGATTCTACTGGCGTGCTTTGCACCGCAATTGGCTAAGCGGGTGTCGGTTTCTCCAACTTTAGTTGAACCAAATGTAGCTCGCCGGTCCTTGAGAAGGTTAAAACAACACTAACTTGATGAACTATCGTTGTGGTTTTGATGTGTAGGTAAACGGTTCTTGCTCAGCCCGTAGCAGCCCGTAAAACTTGCAACAACAAATTAGAAGGCGTCTAACTTGTTTTTGCGGGGCATGTTGTGATGTGATATGGTCAAGGCATTATGCTATATTTTATTGTATGAGATGATCATGTTTTGTAATCGAGTTATCGACTGCTGGCGAGAGCCATATGGTTTATCGCTTTATTGTATGCAATGCAATGCATACATAATTGCTTTACTTTATCACTAAGCGGTAGCGATAGTCATAAAGCAATAGTTGGCGAGGCGACAGCGATGCTACGATGGAGATCAAGGTGTATGCACCGGTGACGATGGTGATCATGATGGTGCTTTGAGGAATGGAATCACAAGCACAAGATGATGATGGCCATATCATATCACTTATATTGATTGCATGTGATGTTTATCTTTTATGCATCTTATCTTGCTTTGATTGGTGGTAGCATTATAAGATGATCTCTCACTAAATTTCAAGATAAAGTGTTCTCCTAAGTATGCACCGTTGCCAAAGTTCATCATGCTGAGACACCACGCGTGATGATCGGGTGTGATAAGCTCTACCTCCATCTACAGCGGGTGCAAGCCAGTTTTGCACATGAGAATACTCGGTTAAACTTGTGAGCCTAGCATATGCGAGATGTATCCGGAACCTTTGAGACCGAGAAGGTCGAGTGTGAATCATATAGTAGATATGATCAACATAGTGATGCTCACCATTGAAAACTGCTCCATCTCACGTGATGATGGGACATGGTTTAGTTGATTTGGATCACGTGATCATTTAGATGACTAGAGGGATGTCTATCTAAGTGGGAGTTCTTAAGTAATATGATTAATTGAACTTTAATTTATCATGAACTTAGTCTGGTAGTATTAGCATATCTATGTTGTAGATCAATAGCTTCGCTTAGCTCCTGTTTATATTTTTGATATGTTCTGGAGAAAACTAATTTGAAAGATGTTAGTAGCAATGATGCGGATTGGATCCATGATCGAGGATTATCCTCATTGTTGCACCGGAAGAATTATGTCCTTGATGCACGCTAGCTGACGGACGAATATCTTGAGGGAATAAATCACGAGGCGTTATGAGCGTTTGGCAAGCTCAATATGATGACTACTTGATAGTTTAGTGCACCATGCTTAATGGCTTAGAATCGGGACTTCAAGGCGTTTTTGAGCGTAATGGACCATATGAGATGTTCCAGGAGTTGAAGTTAATATTTCAAGAAAATACCCGAGTTGAGAGATATAAGAGTCTCCAACAAGTTCTATAGCTAAAAGATGGAGGAGAATAGCTCAAGCGATTAGCATGTGCTCAGATTGTCTAGGTACTACAATCGCTTGAATCAAGTGGGAGTTAATCTTCCAGATAAAATAGTGATTGTGAGAATTCTCTAGTCACCATCACCAAGTTAGTAGAACTTAGTGATGAACTATATTATACAAGGGATGGCGAAAATGATTCCCGAGCTTTTCATGATGATGAAATCGATGAAGGTAGAAATCAAGAAAGAGCATAAAGTGTTGATGATTAACAAGACCACTAGTTTCAAGAAAAGGCGAAAGGAAAAGAAGGGAACTTCATGTAGAATGGCAAGCAAGTTGTCACTTCCGTGAAGAAGCCCAAAGCTAGACTAAAGCACAGGCCAGGTGCTTCTCTGCAAATTAAATGGTCCTTTGGAAGCATAAATGCCACTGGATATTTGGTGGATAAGAAGGATGGCAAAGTGAACAAGGGTATATTTGATATACATGTTATTGATGTGCCTTACTAGTGTTTATAGCCCACGGGTATTTGATACTTGTTAGGTTGCTAAAATTAGTAACTCGAAGCAGGAGAATTCTGAGAATAAGCGAGAGACTAGTTAGAATTGAAGTGGCGATGTGTGTTGGAAATGGTTCCAAGATTGATATGATCATCATCGCACTCCTATACTTTGGGATTAGTGTTGAACCTAAATAAGTGTTATTTGGTGTTTGCATTGAGCATGAATATGATTTGATCATGTTTATTGCAATCTGATTATTGATTTAAGTTAGAGAATAATTGTTGTTCTGTTTACATGAATAAAACCTTCTATGGTCGGACAACCAATGTAAATGGTTTGTTGGATCTCGATCGTAGTGATACACATACTCATAATGTTGAAAGCTTAGCATCGTTTGTATGCTTGTCGTTTAGGTCATATTGGTGTAAGCGCATGAAGAAACTCCATCTTGATGGGATTTTGGAATCACTTGATTATGAATCACTTGATGCTTGTGAACCATGCCCTATGGGCAAGATGACTAAGAACTCCGTTCTCGGAACAATGGGCGAGCAAGCTGAATTATGGAAATAATACATCTTGATGTTTCCGATCCGATGAGTGTTGAGGCTGCATGGCGTGTATCGTTATGTTCTGATCTTCACGGATGATTTGAGCAGATATGGGTATATCTACGTGATGAAACATAAGTAGAAACATTTGAAAAGTTCAAAAGAATTTCAGAGTGAAGTAAGAAAGCATCGTAACAAGAAAATAAAGTTTCTCACGATCTGATCGTGGAGGAGAATATTTGAGTTATGATTTTGGTCTTCATTTGAAACAATGCGGAATAGTTTAGCAACTCCGCCACAGAACACCACAACATAATGGTGTGTCCGAGCGTCATGTCGTACTTTATTGGATATAGTGCAATCTCGATGCTTCTTACCGATTTACCACTATAGTTTGGGGTTATGCATTAGAGACAGCTACATTCACGTTAAAGGGCACCATCTAAATCCGTTGAGGCGACACCGTATGAAGCTGTGGTTTGGCAAGAAACCAAAGTTGTCGTTTCTTAAAGTTTGGGGTTGCGATGCTTATAAGAAAAGTTTCATCTGATAAGCTCAAACCAAAATCAGAGAAATGTGTCTTCATAGGATACCCAAAGGAGAGCGAGGTTGGGTACACCTTCTATCACGAGATCGAAGGCAAGACATTACGTTGCTAAGAATGGATCCTTTCTAGAAAGGAGTTTCTCTCGAAAGAAGTGAGTGGGAGGAAAGTAGAACTTGATGAGGTGCTTATGCCTGCTCCTTATTGGAAAGTAGTTCATCCACAATCTGTTCTGTGATTCCTACACCAATTAGTGAGGAAGCTAATGATGATGATCATGTAACTTCAGATCAAGTTACTACCGAACCTCGTGGAGTCAACGGTGAGATCCGCACCGAGTGATGCGGTAATCCTGTTACGGAGGCCATGTTACTTAACCAAAGCGAACCTACGAACTATGAGGAAGCGATGATGAGCCCGATTCCATGCGAAATGGCTTAAGGCCATGAAATCTAAGATGGGATCCATGTATGAGAACAAAGTGTGTACTTTGGTTGACTTGTCCGATGATCGGCAAGCCATAGAAAATAAATGGATCTTCAAGAGGAAGGCCAGAGACTGATAGTAGTGTTACTATCTACAAAGCTAGACTTGTCGAAAAAAGGTTTTGACAAAGTTCAAGGTGTTGACTACAATGAGATTTTCTCTTTCGTAGCTATGCTTAAGTCATCCAAATCATGTTAGCAAATTGCCACATTTATGAAATCGGCAAATGGATGTCAAAACTACATTCCTTAATGGATTTATTAAAGAAGAGTTGTATATGATGCAACCAGAAGGTTTTGTCAATCCTAAAGGTGCTAACAAAATGTGCAAGCTCCAGCGATCCATCTGTGGACTGGTGTAAGCATCTCGGAGTTGGAATATATGCTTTGATGAGTTAATTAAAGCATATAGTTTTATCTGAACTTGTGGTGAATTTGTATTTACAAGAAAGTGAGTGGGAGCACTACTGCATTTTGATAAATATATGTGAATGACATATTGTTGATCGAAAATAATGTAAAATTTTACGGAAAGCATAAAGAGTATTTGAAAGGAGTTTTTCAAAGAAAGACCTCGGTGAAGCTGCTTACATATTGAGCATCAAGATCTATAGAGATAGATCAAGGCGGCTTGATAAGTTTTTCAATGAGTACATACCTTGACAAGATTTTGAAATAGTTCAAAATGGAGCAGTCAAAGAAAGAGTTCTTATGCGTGTTACAAGGTGTGAAATTGAGTAAGACTCAAAAGCCCGACCATGAAAGATAGATAGAAGAGAATGAAAGTCATTCCCTATGCCTCAGACCATAGGTTCTATAAAGTATGCCATCATGTATGCAGATCTATTGTATACCCTACCTTGAGTTTGGCAGGGATTACAATAGTGATCTAGGAAGTAGATCAACTGGGCGGTGGTCAAAATTATCCTTAGTGGAATAAGGATATGTTCCTCGATTATGGAAGTGACAAAAGGTTAGGTCGTAAAGGGTTACGTCGGGCGAAGTTTTGACACTGATCCGAGATGACTCTAAGTCTCAATCTGGATACATATTGAAAGTGGGAGCTATTATCTAGAGTAGCTCCGTGCGAGCATGTATGACATAGAAATTTGCAAAATAATTACGGATCTGAATGTAGCCAGACCCATTGCGGATTGTCAAAACCGGCGGATCTCGGGTGGGGTGAGCTGTGCGTCTAGGCGGATGGTAACGGAGACAAGGGACACCATGTTTTACCGAGTTCGGGCCCTCTCGATGGAGGTAATACCATACTCTGCTTGATTAATATTGATGATATGGGTAGTACAAGAGTAGATCTACCACGAGATCGGAGAGGCTAAACCCTAGAAGCTAGCCTATGGTATGATTGTTGTTAGATCCTCTGGGACTAAAACCCTTTGGTTTATATAGACACCGAATAGGGTTAGGGTTACCTGAGTCGGTTACAATGGTAGGAGATCTACATATCCGTATCATAAGCTTGCCTTCACGCCAAGGAAAGTCCCATCGGACACGGGCCGAAGTCTTCAATCTTGTATCTTCATAGTCTAGGAGTCCGGCCAGCGGTGATAGTTAGGCTATCCGGACACCCCTAGTCGAGGACTCCTCGGTAGCCCACTGAACCGCGGGCTTCAATGAGCCGAAGAGTCCGGCAGCGCATATTGTCTTGACATTGCAAAGCGGGTTCCTCCTCCGAATACTTCATAGAAGATTTTGAACACAAGGATAGTGTAAGAGGCTCTGCAAAACAAGTTCCACATAATGCGGAGAGAGAATAACTTTTGCTGCATCTCTTTGGCGTATTCATGGCGTGACATCACACCACAGCCGAGGCCTTTATCACGAATCATTTTTATTGTCACCTCAAGCTGTTGGAAATATGCCCTAGAGGCAATAATAAATTAGTTATTATTATTATATTTCCTTGTTCATGATAATCGTTTATTATCCATGCTATAATTGTATTGATAGGAAACCGCAATACATGTGTGGATACATAGACAACACCATGTCCCTAGTAAGCCTCTAGTTGACTAGCTCGTTGATCAATAGATGGTTACGGTTTCACGACCATGGACATTGGATGTCGTTGATAGCGGGATCACATCATTAGGAGAATGATGTGATGGACAAGAACCAATCCTAAGCCTAGCACAAAGATGCGTGGTTAGTATGCTAAAGCTTTTCTAATGTCAAGTATCATTTCCTTAGACTATGAGATTGTGCAACTCCGGATACCGTAGGAATGCTTTGGGTGTACCAAATGTCTGGCGTGGCTGGGTGGCTATAAAGGTGCACTACGGTATCTCGAAAGTGTCTGTTGGGTTGCACGAATCGAGGCTGGAATTTGTCACTCCGTGTAAGCGGAGAGGTATCTCTGGGCCCACTCGGTAGGACATCATCATAATGTGCACAATGTGACCAAGGGGTTGATCATGGGATGATGTGTTACGGAGCGAGTAAAGAGACTTGCGCTGCGAGATTGAACAAGGTATCGGGATACAAGCGATCGAATCTCGGCCAAGTACAATACCGCTAGACAAAGGGAATTGAATACGGGATTGATTGAATCCTCGACATCGTGGTTCATCCGATGAGATCATCGTGGAACATGTAGGAGCCAACATGGGTATCCAGATCCGCTGTTGGTTATTGACGGAGAAACGTCTCGGTCATATCGCATAGTTCCCGAACCGTAGGGTCTACACATAAGGTTCGGTGGCGCTAGAGTTGTTATGGGAAATAGTATGTGGTTACGATGGTTGTTGAGTCCGGATGTGATCCCGGACGTCACGAGGAGTTCGGAATGGTCGGCGGTGAAGATCGATATATTGGATGAAGGGTATTGGAGTCGGAAGTGTTCGGGGTACGAGGCTATGGCGGCATGACCGAAAGGTGTTTGGGAGCCCGGCAAGTGTTGGAGGCCTCATGGGCCAAGGGAAGGGCAAACCAGCCCACTAAGGGGTGGTGCGCCCCCCAACCCTCTCACGTAACCAGGAGAGGTGGGGCGCCTCCCAAGGGCAGCCCCTTCCCGGCAGGGGCAAGTTTCCTAGGGGTGGGGCGCCCAAACCCATCTAGGGTTTCCCCCTGTGGCCGCCGCCCTCCCTAGGGAACCCTAGGGCGCCTCCTCCACCCCCTTACCCCTATATATAGTGAGGGAGAGAGAGGGTAGCCGCACCCTTCCTCTGGCGCAGCCCCTCCCTCCTCCAACACTTCCTCCTCCTCCGTAGTGCTTAGCGAAGCTCTGCTGGGAGAACCACGAGCTCCATCACCACCACGCCGTCGTCTGCTGTCAGGAGTTCTCCCTCAACTTCTCCTCTCCCTTGCTGGATCAAGAAGGAGGAGGCGTCCCGGGCTGTATGTGTGTTGAGCAGCGGAGGTGCCGTCCGTTCGGCGCTAGGATCATCGGTGATTTGAATCACGGCGATGCGACTCCATCAACCCCGTTCACTTGAGCGCTTCCGCTTAGCGATCTACAAGGGTATGTAGATGCACTCTCTTCCCCTCGTTGCTAGTTTCTCCATAGATAGATCTTGGTGACACGTAGGAAAATTTTGAATTTCTGCTCGTTCCCCAGCAGTGGCATCATGAGCTAGGTCTATTCGTAGATTCTTTGCGAGTAGAACACAAAGTAGTTGTGGGCGTTGATTTTGTTCAATATGCTTACCGTTACTAGTCCAATCTTGTTTGACGGTATTGTGGGATGAAGCGGCCGGACCGACCTTACGTACACTTCGTGAGGCAGGTTCCACCGGTGACATGCACTTGGTGCATAAGGTGGCTAGCGGGTGCGATCTCTCCACTTTAGTCGGAGCGGGTTCGATGAAAAGGGTCCTTATGAAGGGTAAATAGCAATTGGCATATCACGTTGTGGTTTTGCGTAGGTAAAGCGTTCTTGCTAGAAACCCATAGCAGCCACGTAAAACATGCAAACAACAATTAGAGGGCGTCTAACTTGTTTTTGCGAGGGTATGCTATGTGATGTGATATGGCCAAGAAGAATGTGATGAATGATATGTGATGTATGAGATTGATCATGTTCTTGTAATAGGAATCACGACTTGCATGTCGATGAGTATGACAACGGCGAGAGCCATAGGAGTTGTCTTTATTTATTGTATGACCTGCGTGTCATTAAACAACGCCATGTAATTACTTTACTTTATTGCTAACGGTAGCCATAGTAGTAGAAGTAATAGTTGGCGAGACAACTTCATGGAACACGATGATGGAGATCATGGTGTCATGCGGTGGCGATGATGATCATGGAGCCCGAAGATGGAGATCAAAAGGAGCAAAATGATATTGGCCATATCATGTCACTATTTGATTGCATGTGATGTTTATCATGTTTATGCATCTTATTTGCTTAGAACGGCGGTAGTAA
Source organism: Aegilops longissima (assembly GCA_021605205.1). NCBI lineage: Eukaryota > Viridiplantae > Streptophyta > Magnoliopsida > Poales > Poaceae > Aegilops > Aegilops longissima. Next base: position 13,023 of record JAHIAM010001617.1, read on the forward strand.
ATAAGATGATCCCTCATTAAAATTTCAAGAAAGTGTTCCCCTAAGCGTGCACCGTTGCGAAAGTTAAATCGTTTGAAGCACCACGTGATGATCGGGTGTGATAGATTCTTACGTTCACATACAGCGGGTGTAAGCCAGATTTACACACGCGAAACACTTAGGTTGACTTGGCGAGCCTAGCATGTACAGACATGGCCTCGGAACACAAGAGACCGAAAGGTCGAGCATGAGTCGTATGGTAGATCGATCAACATGAAGATGTTCACCGATGATGACTAGTCCGTCTCACGTGATGATCGGACACGGCCTAGTTGACTCGGATCATGTAATCACTTAGATGACTAGAGGATGTCTATCTAAGTGGGAGTTCATTAGATGAACTTAATTATCTGAACATAGTCAAAAGCCCTTTGCAAATTATGTCATAGCTCGCGCTTTGGTTCCCTTTGTTTAGATATGTTCCTAGAGAAAATATAGTTGAAAGTTGCGAGTAGCAATTATGCGGTCGATAGAAAGCTTATGTCCTTAATGCACGCTCGGTGTCTTTGGACCTTGAGCGTGGTGCGTGGATGTTGCGAACATCGACACACGTTTGATGACTACGTGATAGTTGGTAATGTTAAGCGGCTTAGAATTGAGGCACCAAAGGCGTTTTTGAAGCGTCGCGGAACATATGAGATGTTTGAGGGCTGAAATTGGGATTTCAGGCTCGTGCCCACGTCAAGAGGTATAAGACCTCCGGCGATTTTCTTAGCCTGCAAACTAAGGAGAAAAGCTCAATCGTTGAGCTTGTGCTCAGATTATGCAGTGCAACAATCACTTGAATCGAGTGGGAGTTGATCTTCCGGATGAGATAGTGATGTTTCTCCAAAGTCATTGCCACCAAGCTACTAGAGCTTCGTGATGAACTATAACATATCAGGGATAGATGATCTTTGAAATATTTGCGATGTTTGACACCGTGAAAGTAGAAGTCAAGAAGGAGCATCAATTGTTGATGGTTGGTGAAACCACTAGTTTCAAGAAGGGCAAGGGCAAGAAGGGATACTTCATGAAACGGCAAATCAGTTGCTGCTCCAGTGAAGAAACCCAAGGATGAACCCAAACCCGAGACTAAGTGCTTAAGGGGAACAGCCACTGGAGCAGAATTACCCTAGATACTTGGTAGATAAGAAGGCTCGCAAGTTCGATAGAAGTATATTGGATATACATCATGTTAATGTGTACTTTACTAGTACTCCTAGTAGCACCAGGGTATTAAGATACCGGTTCGGTTGCTAAGTGTTAGTAACTCGAAATAAAAGCTACGGAATAAGCGGAGACTAGCTAAAGGTGAGTGACGATATGTGTTGGAAGTGTTTCCAAGTTTGATGTGATCAAACATCATACGCTCCCTCTACCATCAAGATTAGAATTAAACCTCAATAATTGTCATTTGGTGTTTGCGTTGAGCATAGACATGATTGGATTATGTCTATCATGTCTGATTATTCATTTAAGGAGAATAATGGTTACTCTATTTATTTGAATAATACCTTCAATGGTCTTGCACCTAAAGGAATGGTTTATTGAATCTCGATCGTAGTGATACACATTTTCATGCCAAAAGATATAAGATAGTAATGATAGTACCACTTACTTGTGGCACTGCCATGTAAGTCATATTGGTATAAAAGCATGAAGAAGCTCCATGTTGATGGATCTTTGGACTCACTCGTTTTGAAAAGTTTGAGACATGCAGAACCATGTCTATTGGTGTATCGCATAAAGAAACTCCATGCAGATGGATCGTTTGGACTCACTTGATTTTGAATCACTTGAGATATGCAAATCATACCACATGGGCAAGATAGTGAAAAGCCTCGGTTTGATAAGATGGAACAAGATAGCAACTTGTTGGAAGTAACACATTTTGATGTGTGCAGTCCAATGAGTGTTGAGGCATCAGATGAATATCGTTATGTTCTTACTTCACGGATGATTTGAGTAGATGTTGAGTATATTTACTTGATGAAACACAAGTCTGAATTATTGAGTGGTTCAAGTAATTTCAGAGTGAAGTTTAAGATCTTCGTGACAAGAGGATAGAATGTCTATGATATGATCATAGAGATGAATATCTGAGTTACGAGTTTTGGCACACAATTAAGACATAGTGGAAATTGTTTCACAATTAATACCGCCTGGAACACCATAGTGTGATGGTGTGTCCGAACATCATAGTTGCACCCTATTGGATATGGTGCATACCATGATGTCTCTTATCGAATTACCACTATCGTTCATAGGTTAGGCATTAGAGACAACCGCATTCACTTTAATAGGGCACCACGTGATTCCGTTGAGACGACACCGTTTGAACTATGGTTTGGAGAAACCTAAGTTGTCGTTTCTTAAAAGTTTGGGGCTGCGACGCTTATGTGAAAAAGTTTCAGGATGATAAGCTCGGACCCAAAGCGGATAAAATGCATCTTCATAGGACACCCAAAAACAGTTGGGTATACCTCCTATCTCAGATCCGGAAGCAAGTAATTGTTTCTAGAAACGGGTCCTTTCTTGAGAAAAATTTTCTCTCGAAAGAATTGAGTGGGAGGATGGTGGAGACTTGATGAGGTTATTGAACCATCACTTCAACTAGTGTGTAGCAGGGCACAGGAAGTTGTTCTGTGGCACCTACACCAATTGAAGTAGAAGCTTATGATAGTGATCATGAAACTTGGATCAAGTCACTACCGAACCTCGTGGGGCGACAAGGGCGTCTTTGCTTGAGTGATGCGGTAATCCTGTCTTGGAGGTCATGTTGCTAGACAACAATGAACCTCGAGCTATGGAGAAGCGATGGTGGGCCCATATTCCAACAAATGGTTAGAAGCCATGAAATCCGAGACAGGATCCATGTATCGAGAACAAAGCATGGACTTTGGTGGACTTGCCCGATGATCGGCAAGCCATTGAGATAAATGGATCTTTAAGAAGAAGGCGGACGTGAGCGGTAATGTCACCGTCTATGAAGCTCGACTTGTGGCGAAGAGTTTTCACAAGTTCAAGGAGTTGACTACGATGAGATTTTCTCATCCGTGGCGATGCTTAAGTCCGTCGGAATCATGTTAGCATTAGCTGCATTTATGAAATCTTGCGGATGGATGTCAAAACATTGTTTCCTCGATGTTATTCTTGAGGAAAGGTTGTATGTGATACAACGAGAAGGTTTTGTCAATCTGAAGGATGCTAACAAGTATGCAAAGCTCCAGCAATCCTTCTAAGGATTGGAGTAAGCATCTCGGAGTTGGAATATGCGCTTTGATGAGATGATCAAAGATTTTGGGTTTATATAAAGTTTATGAGAAACTTGTATTTCCAAAGAAGTGAGTGGGAGCACTATAAATTTCGATAAGTATATGTTGTTGACATATTGTTGATCGAAATGATGTAGAATTCTGGAAAGCATATAGGGTTATTTGAAAAGTGTTTTCAATGGAAAACCTGGATTAAGCTACTTGAACATTGAGCATCAAGATCTATGAGGATAGATCAAAAGCGCTAAATGGTACTTTCAAATGAGCACATACCTTGACATGATCTTGAAGGTGTTCAAGATGGATCGATCAAAGAAGGAGTTCTTGCTGAGTTGTAAGGTATGAATTAAGAGTTAAAGCTCGACCACGGCGGAAGAGAGAGAAAGGGCGAAGGTCGTCCCTATGCTTCAGACATAGGCTCTATAGTATGCTATGTTGTGTACCACACGGAAGTGTGCCTTGCCATGAGTCGGTCAAGGGTACAAGAATGATCCAGGAATGGATCATTGGACATGATCAAAATTGTCCTTGGAGTAAATAAGGACATGTTTCTCGATTATGGAGGTGATAAAGAGTTCGGCGTAAAGGGTTACATCGATGCAAGCTTTAACACCTATCCGACTGACTCTGAGTAGCAAACCGGATACGTATAGTGGAGCAACCATTTGGAATAGCTCCAAGTGGAGCATGGAAGCAGCATTTACAATATGACATAGAGATTTGTGAAATACATACGGATCTGAATGTTGCAGACCCGTTGACTAAAACCTCTCTCACAAGCAAAACATGATCAAACCCCAGAACTCATTGAGTCTTAATCACATGGTGATGTGAACTAGTTTAGTGACACTAGTAAACTCTTTGGATGTTGGTCACATGGCGATGTGACCTATCAGTGTTAATCACATGGCGATGTGAACTAGATTATTGACTCTAGTGCAAGTGGGAGACTGTTGGAAATATGCCCTAGAGGCAATAATAAATTAGTTATTATTATTATATTTCCTTGTTCATGATAATCGTTTATTATCCATGCTATAATTGTATTGATAGGAAACGCAATACATGTGTGGATACATACACAACACCATGTCCTAGTAAGCCTCTAGTTGACTAGCTCGTTGATCAATAGATGGTTACGGTTTCCGACCATGGACATTGGATGTCGTTGATAGCGGGATCACATCATTAGGAGAATGATGTGATGGACAAGACAATCCTAAGCCTAGCACAAAGATCGTAGTTAGTATGCTAAAGCTTTTCTAATGTCAAGTATCATTTCCTTAGACCATGAGATTGTGCAACTCCGGATACCGTAGGAATGCTTTGGGTGTACCAAGCGTCTGGCGTAAGCTGGGTGGCTATAAAGGTGCACTACTGGTATCTCGAAAGTATCATTGGGTTGTACGAATCGAGGCTGGGATTTGTCACTCCGTGTAAGCGGAGAGGTATCTCTGGGCCCACTCGGTAGGACATCATCATAATGTGCACAATGTGACCAAGGGGTTGATCACGGGATGATGTGTTCGGAGCGAGTAAAGAGACTTGCGCTAGCGAGATTGAACAAGGTATCGGGATACAAGCGATCGAATCTCGGCCAAGTACAATACCGCTAGACAAAGGGAATTGAATACGGGATTGATTGAATCCTCGACATCGTGGTTCATCCGATGAGATCATCGTGGAACATGTAGGAGCCAACATGGGTATCCAGATCCGCTGTTGGTTATTGACGGAGAACGTCTCGGTCATATGCGCATAGTTCCCGAACCGTAGGGTCTACACATAAGGTTCGGTGGCGCTAGAGTTGTTATGGAAAATAGTATGTGGTTACCGATGGTTGTTTGGAGTCCGGATGTGATCCCGGACGTCACGAGGAGTTCGGAATGGTCGGCGGTGAAGATCGATATATTGGACGAAGGGTATTGGAGTCGGAAGTGTTCGGGGTACCGGGCTATGGCAGCATGACCAAAAGGTGTTTGGGAGCCCGGCAAGTGTTGGAGGCCTCATGGGCCAAGGGAAGGGCAAACCAGCCCACTAAGGGGTGGTGCGCCCCTCAACCCTCTCACGTAACCAGGAGAGGTGGGGCGCCTCCCAAGGGCAGCCCCTTCCCGGCTTGGGGCAAGTTTCCTAGGGGTGGGGCGCCCAAACCCATCTAGGGTTTCCCTGTGGCGCCGCCCCTCCCTAGGGAACCCTAGGCGCCTCCTCCACCCCTTACCCCTATATATAGTGAGGGAGAGAGGGTAGCCGCACCCTTCCTCTGGCGCAGCCCTCCCTCCTCCAACACTTCCTCCTCCTCCGTAGTGCTTGGCGAAGCTCTGGGAGAACCACGAGCTCCATCACCACCTGCCCGTCGTCTTTGTCGGAGTTCTCCCTCAACTTCTCCTCTCCCTTGCTGGATCAAGAAGGAGGAGGCGTCCCGGGCTGTATGTGTGTTGAGCAGCGGAGGTGCCGTCCGTTCGGCGCTAGGATCATCGGTGATTTGAATCACGGCAGTGCGACTCCATCAACCCGTTCTCTTGAGCGCTTCCGCTTAGCGATCTACAAGGGTATGTAGATGCACTCTCTTCCCTCGTTGCTAGTTTCTCCATAGATAGATCTTGGTGACACGTGGGAAAATTTTGAATTTCTGCTCGTTCCCCAACCTCGGCCGATGGATGTCTTCTTCCGTCATAGAAGAAGATGTGCTAAAACTGCGAGAGCGCCCGGTATCTAACGGTTGAGATTCGCATAGGCTGCCTGCTCGAGGCAGGTCATTCCCACTCCGAGCCCGGCGAGGCGTGGTGTTAAGTGTCTCACTTCCTTGGGGTTTAGGCTTCCCAGCGGATCCCTTTGTCTTGAGGGCTCATGTTTTATTATGGGCTGGATTTCCATGACTTGAATCTGGAGTCCATCCTCCATATCTCGTCATTCATTGTCATTATGTGAAGCCTTCCTCCATATTACCCCTCACTTTGGATTGTGGCTCAAGACCTTGAGGTGGAGCGAAGATGATCGAGGGCAACAAGCGAAGTCTTGGAGGGCGGTCATAAGCAAGTGTGCTGATGCTCCGTGGCCGAGGGCTCTTTTCAAGAGGAGCTTGGTTTGTGTAGCGGGGTGGTTTTATATCACCGCTCGGGGGCACCAAATGGGTGGCGCCACCGCCTTCCAGCTCGAGTCCACCAGTGGTGGCATCATGGGTCAACCGAGGGGCTCGTGGGGGCCGTCCAAGGATGTTCCTCACATTGCAGATGCCGTATTCGAGACCTCCAAGAAGAGATCAATCTGGTGCGTGGCGGCGCGAGTTATGCTGATTGGCGTATACGCCCTGCAAGCGTCGCCCCTCCATGCGTGGGAGTTTAATCCGGAGAGGACCACGAGCTCTCCAACATTTTATGGGCATGACGCCCAAGGAGATGTACAAATTGTTCTTGGATCACAAGAGAAGTGTCCGGACTTGACCGAGGGCTTGAGTCTAAGCTGCAATCACCGGATACTCAAGTAAGTAACCCTGTAACGGATAGGCTGTTCATTCATTTATCATATATATGCCCTTTAAAGGGAGCCGTTTCTTGAGCAGGAGTGGATAGCCAAGGCAAATTTGATAAGGTGTCGGCTCCCTCCGGAGACCACGCGGATCCCATCTTGACCAAGATGTTGAAGGCGCGCCTTTTAAAAGAAAGCGAAGGGCGAGGAAGCAAGCTGCCTCCATGAAGGAGGCTTTCAAGAAGAGGATTAGGGATCCTCCTCCAAGGGGAAAGAGGACCGCTTCCGAGCGACCCGAAGCCAAGGCCTCAAAGCGGGAAAAAAGTCTTATTCGGAGAAAGTCCGCGCGGAGGAAGTATCCCAGCCGCACTATTTCCCCAAGGGTCAGCCCTCCAATGACGATAAGTAAAAAGAAGGGGTCCGTGAATAAAGAACATCCTGTATTTATTTACGAAGATAACAGAAATTGTACCTTGTAGTTCGAATCTCAGCCCTTCTCGGTGAAGCTCGTCTTGAGGATCTTCGTCCGGAGATGATAGAGAAGCGAAAGCGCCTCCACCTATCACGCCCGTGTGGTGAGGCGACCACGAAGTGTCGTCACGGAGAGTTTCCCAGTCAGGAGGGCAGACGGTCGGCGCCGGTGGCGTCTTGGCCGGAGGCTGAAGAAGGACACCTTTCGAGGCGGCGTATATCTCAAAAGATCAACGTCGCTAATGGCTATGGTAATTGAAAGAATTGCATCGCTGAGAGCGGATTGCATGAAGCCGCTTGAAGTTCTTGAAGGGGTTTGAAGTCGAAAAAATGATGTACCTTCGACGAGTTATGCATATAGAATCATACTGTATAGATAGTAGCCCACGAGACTCGGTATGATGTCTGGCCGACATCGTGTCGGGGATCATAATCTCGATACTAACATGTCGTCATTCCTATGTAGGTGGCAGGCGTCGGTGGCTAGCGGTGATGAATTGCCGAACTAAAGCGGCAACAGCGAGGCTGATCACGGACATCATATTTGGTCAATAAGCGGTTTGACAGTGCATAAGGTATCGACTTCTCCATGGACACCTGGTAAGGGAGCTTAGCGCCCATGCCTTACTACTTGTATGCTTTTGATCAGAGCGGTGCGCTCTTGTGGAAAGGCTCTTGGCGGAACTTGCCGAGCTAAAGAGCAAGCGAAAAAGAGTAATCACGGCCGCTTTAAAAGCGACCGAAGAGCTGAAAGCGAGCGGGCTGCTCCTTTTTAGAAGCAAAGAGGAAATGGCGATTTGGCCTGGCTGAAGAATACTACCGACCGCTGCGAGGTTCTTGAAAAAAAAGCGTCAAGCGGAGCAAGAGACTGAAAAAGGCCACCGCCGAATCCAAGGATGCCCGTTCGCTATGAGAGCTGCCAAGGAGGGCTGAGTCGGCAGGGGCTATGCGGTGGGCGTTTACTGCGGAGAAATATCTGGATCCGAAGTATGCTCAGTTGGACAAGTTGTGGAGTTAGGAGGATGCTTATATGGACTTAGCGGCGGCTGCAGACGTGATGGAGCACTTAGAGGCGGAAGGGGCCGAAGGGAAGAGCTATATTGGTCGCAATTCCATAGTCGGGCGTCCTCTTCCGTTGACCCGATCGGTTGGCGAATGGGCGAGCTGAATCGCTTATCCGGACTTGCCATGAAGCATTTCATGACTCATTTGTGGCGGCGGACCCCAGCCGAAGAGTTATTTTGGCTTAGTGCAGCAGTTCCTTAGTGCGGTACAGCGTGTCGGCCGCCAATGAAGCGGTCGGCGTGTATTGAGGAAGCGGATGGCTCTTGCCGTGTCAAGACATCTTTGGCGGAGATGAAGGCCACCATCGTTGCATCCCAAGATTGGACGAAGCCGAGTATCTGCCGAGCACTATTTTGAGAAGTCTGCGAGGCGCTTCGTTTAATATAGGCCATGATGCTCGAAGGATATTATGTTTAAATGACATGTATGATTTGTGAAAGCGATGTTTCAATATAATATAAGAGCTTTTTATACTTGTGCGTTCAAGTATTAAAAGCGCCTCATGTGCAACCGTTGATGTATATGTGTATATAACTTTGAAGATGGCAGTCTTGACCCCACGCACATAGTGCGGGGTGTTTACAAAAAGGCGCATTTTCACATAATCCAACGTCTTGGTCTGTGAAGGAGGTGATAGCGTAGCAAGCTAGGCAACTGGACTATAATGCTTTATCACTTTCACTTAGCCATAGGAGCTCGATGGTGGGGCTACTATATAGCCCCTTGGGGCACCGCGCTCTCCAATTGGAAGCGTATGTGCTGACGGAAAATGGCCCTTCGTCAATGCGGAGAATTATAAACATTCGCTGGGTCATCAGTGGTTGACCAGTCTCACGCTATATCATGACAGTCAGTTTTGCTTTCTCCTTGAGGTGCTCAACCCAGCTCAACGGGGCACAATCGCGAGTGGTTCTCCCAGCCTACCTTAGTCGATATAGCGGGCGTAAGGTACCAAAACATGGCGCCCGGCAAACCCAACATTTGACCAAAGACATGATTAGGAGCTCATGCATATAAGGCCCTAACTCGAGGCGCGAACACTCCCTAAGGTATTCGGTCTTTATAAGCAGGCAGAATAATGCCCTAAGCCCCAGTGTCAGTGCAGCATAAAAATTCTGGTGCGGCCGATGCCAAAACGCCAGCCTCCTCCTCGGTTATAGCAAGAAACCGGGGGATGTGTATCAACAAGAGACAGTAAAAAAGGTTTGCGTAGGGTCTTAATCTGAAAAGAATCCTTGCGGCGGGTCCTGCTGCTGCGTCTGCGCTTTATGTCTCCGTTGTGCCGTATCACGGGCGGGTGTAGCATGATGTTCATCTGTAAGAGAAGAACTTAGTTGAAAAGAAAAAATATCGTGCGAGAAATGTACTTTATATTAAATAAGCAGATGCAGTTGAAAGGTGAATAAAATTGAGCTTTATTGTCTCTTGTTATGCGTCGTGCAGCCCCTTGTATGGGGTATGCCGCTAGTAAGCGCCGGACTCGTCTAGCCGTGTCCGGGGTTTGAATAACCTATTCAGGTGCTTTTATTAGCGGGCGGATTGGTGTGGGGCTTTCAAAGGCAGTCTCACGTTCTTCCGTGCTCGAGTAACATAATACCCCTTTTAATGAGATGATGCCGCGTGGACGGGCATTTTAAGTGTAAGAGATGCATAATGCGGTATTGCATTAAAAGCGAAAGCTTCACGCATGATGGTGCTTGATAGCTACTTTGAATGGGGCGATGTGGAAGGTTAACTTTTTGGCGGAAGTTGTCGGGTGAGCGAACGCAACTTCTAGTAGTAGGGAGCCCGTACAATGGGCATACAGGCCTGGCATTACCCCTTTGAAGGAGGTGTTGCTATGGCAAATTTTGGTTGGGTCTATCCCCATTTTGCGAATTGTGTCCTGATATAGCAGGTTTAGATCGCTACCTCCGTCCATTAGGACTTGTGTAAACTGGAGTCCGTCGATTATAGGATCTAATATCAAGGCAGTCCATCCTGCGCTCCGGATACTTCTGGAATAGTCCTGATGATCGAAGGTGATTGATTTTGACAACCATCGTAGGGACTCTGCTGGGGTAGACCGTGAGGCACGTGTTTCTATGGGCGCCGCTCTGTTTTTCCCTTTGGTCACTTAAAGTGAGTTCACTGTTTTGACTTTTTGTGGGAAATTCTTTTGTTTTCCGGTGCTCTGCTTGTGGGCTTCGTCATCGTCCTCGCTTGGTGTGTCGAACCCCTTGTGTTGGCGTTAGTCTGCCGGACTGCTTGAAGACCCAACAATCTCTGTGGGTATGGTTTGCGAGCTTCTCGAGAATCTTGTGGATTTGGCATATCTTGTCCAATATTTTGTTTAAGTTGGATAGCTCATCGCTATTGTCCTTAAGGGCAGCTTTTTATTGTTACGCCATGAGCTTTTGAATCCGGCGTTGGTATCGCGCTCTTTGGACCGTTCCTTAATCCGCGCTGGTCCTTGCGGCATCGTGGTTTCCATTCTCATCCCTGACTTGGATGTACTTGGGTGCTGGTCTGCATCTTGCTAGCCAGCTATCCTCTCCAGCAAAAGCGGGTCATGAGGCTTGTTAGTGCGGCCATTGTTCTTGGCTTTTCTGGCCAAGGTGTCTGGCGAGCCATTAGTCTCGGACGTTATGTTTAAAAGCTGCTAAGGCTTGGCGTCCAGGACAGATCGACTATTTGGTTCTTTTGGTGAGAACTGTTCAGAATTTTCGAGCTGACTCTCCGGGCTGTTGGGTTATGTGACTTAGATCGTCTGCGTCCGGAGGTCGGACATAGGTTCCACAGAAATTGGCGAAAAGCATCCTCAAGCTCTTCCCAACTACCAATGGTGTTTTCGGGGAGGCTTTTAAGCCAATGCCGGGCTGGCCCTTTGAGCTTGAGGGGTAAGTATTTTATGGCGTGGAGATCATCTCCTCTAGCCATGTGTATGTGGAGGATATAATCCTCAATCTAGACTCGAGTGCAATCGTTCGTCGTATGCCTCTATGTTTACGGGTTTGAATCGGCCGGGAATTCGTGATCCAGCACCTCATCGGTGAAACACAGGGGGTGTGCGGCACCCCTATATTTGGGTGTGCCGTGATGTTCGAATATTTGGCGTGTTGCATTGCTTTGAAGAGCTTGCTTTCTCGGCCCATAGATGGACCTAACTAGGCCATCCTTTTGATGTGAATCCTTATGCGGATCGCGTACCGGCTTGTGTGTGGCGCCATTTGCCGCTCTCTGTTTGCCGTGGGGTCGTCCATCCGACCGGGTGGCCTTCTTGCTTTTTGATTGTGGGGGCTCTACGGCCTCCTCATCAAATTCGGGCAGTAGTTTTCTCTTTGGGTAGCTCTTTGTTGTTATCCGCCATATTAGTCTGCGGTGTTGAGTACTTTGCTCCATCGATTACGAGTGCATCTTCCGCTGTTTTGAGCTTCGCTTCGCTTTTTCAGGCTACTGCGATGGCGGTGAGCCTTTTGTGGAGGTTCTTCTGCTCCAACAATTTCTCCGGCGTGAGATCGTCCATTGTTATCTTCGCGGGGCGGGTTGTTTATCAAGTTGTCCTGTTAGGACGGTTGCTCGATAGCATGTTAAATGCGTCCACGGTTAAGCCTGCTCTATGGCTGGGTCTTTGTCGGCGAGACTTGGTGCGGCGTTTACGTTGCCGTTTGACTGTTTTTCGAGGATTTATCCTTCGTAGTGTCCCATTGTTCCTCGTCGTCGCTTCCTTTAGGTGTATCCACCATGTATACATCATGGGATGAGGTGGTTGTCCGAGTATCCTATAGGTGCTGGTTCATGGTTGTCTCCTACATAAATCGTCCATACCGTCGATGTCTTGAGTCGAAATCGAGCACGTCGTTTAAGCTTTCGACGGTGGCTACAAAGTGGGCGGTGGGTGGGCGTTGAATTTCTTCGTCGTCCGCATCCCAACCTTCGACCGTAGTTCGGCCGGGCTCCCCGATAAAAGAGAGACTTTAGTGAATTCAGGATGCCCAAGGGCGAGTCTTTGAAAGATGTCATGGCGAGTGAACTCCATGACCGATGCCCAGTCGGATTCGATTGGCAGGGGCGCGGAGGGTTCGGAGTCCGGAGAGGAGTCCGGCGCCTTGGAGTCACGGTCTTCGCAAAGGACAGGGATGGAGTTCGGCTCAATCACCGTAAAGATCGTAGCCCCCGAGGCGGTGTCCACCCACTTGTCCTCGATCGGGGGAGTCGGCTCCGAGCTAAGGGTCGGAGCGGACGCTGGTGCGGCCTCCAGGACACTGTTCGGCGGCAGAGCTAGATCGTGCCCATCGAGACAGTGCGGCACGCTTGGCTGTGGCTCGAATCCTTCGAAGATCAAATCTCCGCGGACATCGATCGTATAGTTCAAGCTTCCAAATCTGACCTGATGGCCAGGGGCGTAGCTTTTGATCTGCTCCAGATGGCCTAGCGAATTGGCCCGCAGTGCAAAGCCGCCGAATACAAAGGTCTGTCCGGGGAGAAAAGTCTCACCCTGGACTGCGTTGTTGTTGACGATTGAAGGAGCCGTCGGGCCTATAGGTGACGACACAGAGGAACTCTCAATGAAAGCACCAATGTCGGTGTCAAAACCGGCGGATCTCGGGTAGGTTGTCCCGAACTGTGCGTCTAGGCGGATGGTAACAGGAGACAAGGGACATGATGTTTTTACCCAGGTTCGGGCCCTCTCGATGGAGGTAATACGCTACTCCTGCTTGATTAATATTGATGATATGGGTAGTACAAGAGTAGATCTACCACGAGATCAAAGAGGCTAAGCCCTAGAAGCTAGCCTATGGTATGATTGTTGTTCGTCCTACGGACTAAAACCCTTCGGTCTATATAGACACCGAATAGGGTTAGGGTTACACAGAGTCGGTTACAATGGTAGGAGATCTACATATCCGTATCGCCAAGCTTGCCTTCCACTCCAAGGAAAGTCCCATCCGGACACGGGACGAAGTCTTCAATCTTGTATCTTCATAGTCTAGGAGTCCGGCCAATGGTGATAGTTCGGCTATCCGGACACCCCCTAGTCCAGGACTCCCTCACCCGTTGACTAAAATTATCTCACAAGCAAAACATGATCACACCTTAGTACTCTTTGGGTGTTAATCACATAGCGATGTGAACTAGATTACTGACTCTAGTAAACCCTTTGGGTGTTGGTCACATATCGATGTGAACTATGGGTGTTAACCACATAAAGATGTGAACTATTGATGTTAAATCACATGGCGATGTGAACTAGATTATTGACTCTAGTGAAAGTGGTAGACTGAAGGAAATATGCCCTAGAGGCAATAATAAAGTTATTATTCATTCCCTTATTTCATGATAAATATTTATTATTCATGCTATAATTGTATTAACCGGAAACATAATACATGTGTGAATACATAGACAAACATAGTGTCACTAGTATGCCTCTACTTGACTAGCTAAGCTAATCAAAGATGGTTGAGTTTCTAGCCATAGACATGAGTTGTCATTTGATTAACGGGATCACATCATTAGGAGAATGATGTGATTGACTTGACCCATTCCGTTAGCTTAGCACTTGATCATTTAGTATGTTGCTATTGCTTTCTTCTGACTTATACATGTTCCTAAGACTATGAGATTATGCAACTCCGTTTACGGAGGAACACTTTGTGTGCTACCAAGCGTCACAACATAAGCTGGGTGATTATGAAGGTACTCTCTGGTGTCTCGAAGGTACTTGTTGGGTTGGCGTATTTGAGATTAGGATTTGTCCTCCGATTGTGGGAGAGGTATCTCTGGGCCCTCTCGGTAATGCACATCACTATAAGCCTTGCAAGTAATGTGACTAATGAGTTAGTTGTGGGATGATGCATTACGGAACGAGTAAAGAGACTTGCCGGTAACGAGGTTGAACTAGGTATTGAGATACCGATGATCCAATCTCGGGCAAGTAACATACCGATGACAAAGGAAACAACGTATGTTGTTATGCGGTGTCGGTGTCAAAACCGGCGGATCTCGGGTAGGGGGTCCCGAACTGTGCGTCTAGGCGGATGGTAACAGGAGACAAGGGACACGATGTTTTTACCCAGGTTCGGGCCCTCTCGATGGAGGTAATACCCTACTCCTGCTTGATTAATATTGATGATATGGGTAGTACAAGAGTAGATCTACCACGAGATCAGAGAGGCTAAACCCTAGAAGCTAGCCTATGGTATGATTGTTGTTTGTCCTACGGACTAAAACCCTTCGGTTTATATAGACACCGAATAGGGTTAGGGTTACATAGAGTCAGTTACAATGGTAGGAGATCTACATATCCGTGTTGCCAAGCTTGCCTTCCACGCCAAGGAAAGTCCCATCCGGACACGAGACGAAGTCTTCAATCTTGTATCTTCATAGTCCAGGATTCCGGCCAACGGTGATAGTTCGGCTATCCGGACACCCCCTAATCCAGGACTCCTCGGTAGCCACGAACCAGGCTTCAATGACGGCGAGTCCGGGCGCATATTGTCTTCGGCGTTGCAAGGAGGTTCCTCTTCGAATACTTCATAGAAGGTTTTGAACACAAGGGCGGTGTCCGCTCGCAAAACAAGTTCCACATACCACCGTAGAGAGAATAATCTTTGCACAGATCTGCCGGCGTATTCCGCGGGCGTGACATCACACCACGGCGAGCCTTTATCTGAATCGTTTTTTTCTGTTCCACCTTAAGCGTTTAGCGAGGCGGTTTCCTTGGCACGTCTTATCAAAGCGAGATCGTGCCCCCTTATTCCGGATTCCCATCAATACGGACGTGGGTAACCCATCCGCGCCATTGATTACGGCACTTGGGAGATAAGCGAGTTTTACCGGGTGGCGGGGATGCATAGCCGTCCGTCCATATAAGGGATAAGGATCCACCTTTTCACCACGCCTTCTTCCTCCTTTGCTCATCCATTTCCCTTTTTCGAGCTCCAGCGCCCAAGTCCGCACATCCCACCTCAACCTTCTCCAACTATGTCCGGAGGCGGGAGGCAGGTGGATGGCCTCCTTAAATCACGGAGGAGGAACATCAAAAGCTACAGGAGGCGGATACTTGTCCGGCAACATCGCGCACCAGCTACCCGGCGAGGGCAGCTCATTCCAACCCCAGGCCCCATGAGAGGTTGTGTTTCTCACCCACTTCCTCCATGGACTAGGTTTTCCACTTCACCCATTTGTCCGGGGGCTCATGTTCTACTACGGCCTGGACTTCCACGATCTGGCCCCGAATTTCATCCTCAACATCTCGGCGTTCATCGTCGTGTGCGAGGCCTTCCTCTGCATCCAGCCCCACTTTGGCTTATGGCTGAAGATCTTCAATGTCAAGTCGAAGGTAGTGGGCGGCCGCCAAGCGGAGTGCGGAGGTGCCATGGTTGGCAAGATGGCCAAAGTCCTATGGCTCAAGGGCTCCTTTGTGGAGACCATAAAGGGGTGGCAATCGGGGTGGTTCTACATCACCGAGCCGCGCGACTCTCAATGGGTGGCGGCCCCCGAATTCCGATCTGGCCTCCCCACGCGGCTCACTTCATGGAAAGAGACGGGCCTGACGTGGGGGGATTCGGACGAGCTGTCCGGACTCCAAACCTGCGTCCGAAACCTGGTGGACAAGAATCTGAGGCTTGTCAATGTAATCCAGGTGATGCTCATCCGCCGGATTCTCCCATGCCAACAACGGGCCTTCAAATTGTGGGAGTTCGATCCGGCACAGCACCCAACTCTGAAAAGGCTCTTGACACTACGTATGAAGATGCGGAAGGTGCTGTTCAAGGCGCCGAGGCTCCACATCCGCTACCGAAGATCGCGGATTCAGCTCCTGCGTCAAGCCAGCGAGGTAAGTTATTTTACCCTTTATGGGACTCATGTTTTCATAGATTGACTCTATGTGGGATCTAAAACTCCCTAACCTTTGACGGGACTGGTTGAAGACGTCCGGACAGATTAACTTGTCCGCCCCTTTGCCGAAGACCAGCGGACGCCTGATTGCCAGGGCTCTTGGCTCGGCACCTCACGTGGTGCGGAGAAGAAGGCCAAGAAGAAGGCCACGGGAACTCGAAGGAGCTCCCGGCACCAGGGGCTGTCGGACTCATCGCCCGACAACCCTGAGGCGGAATCCTCCTCTGAGGAAGAGGAGGAGGAAAAAGCCTCTCCCCGGTGAGAGAGAGAGAAAAGGAAGGCCGCCTAACCGGGAGGCCGGAGGGTCAAGAAGGGAAGGACCCTTCCTCCGGACTTCTCCACCAACGCCGACAACGACGAGGAGGAGTGGCCAACAAGGGCCAAGCCCCTGGCGAGATCGTAAGTGTCCGGGTACCCATGGTTTTTTTTCATTGCACAGTGTTCTCTAATGGCGAACAATCATGCAGCCCGCCCAAGGACGAGTTCACCGCTTCGTCGAGCGGGTCCCTGAGTTCGTCGGAAATGGAGAGTACTTCACTTCCGGCCGCCTCCTCACCTCATGCTGCGGACGACGCTGAGGTGGGGCCCCAAGGGGGGCCTGGTCAAGAGGAGGTGGCGCAGGAGGCGCCGCAAGGCAACCTCCCGGACTCCAGGCGCGTGGGGAGCGAGACCCCCAGGGGTTGTAAGCCCGACCCTCGTCCGGACTCCATACGGAACCTTCAGCGGTTCGAAGTCCGACAAGCGGCCCCTTCAGAGGAAAGGTAAGGCGCGGTGTCCTCCGCCCAGCGGAGGCACGGATAACTCTCGAGGCGCATAACAGCGCCTCCATCGAGGAGGAGCACCGCCTTTGTTATGAGTGTGGTGATCGAGAAAGTTCGATCCGCCAAGAGCGGGCTGGATCAAGCTGTATGAGCCTTCTAACGAGCTTTGAGGTAAGTTTAGAATATGTAAAAATATTACCGCATAGACAGTAGCCCTGATGCTTAGTTAGGTGTTCGGAAGAAAAGCCGGACTAAGGATCTAAAAAGATATCGCAGGAGTCTAACATAAGTATGTCAATATGGGAATACAAAGTTGCGCTGACCTCTGCCCAAGACCGATGCGGAGATCAATGCATTGAAGCGAGCCTCGGCGGTCCGAGAACGAGCTCGGCCTTGCCAAGAAGCAGCTCGAGGACAAGGAAGGTAAGTAATACCTTCTTAAAGAAACACCTTATAGAAAGGATTTGGTTGCAAAGATAACAGGAATAACATGGGTACTGCAGGGGCCACGAGCGAGGTGGCGACCACGAAGGAGGCGGTGTCCGCATGACCCGGCTCAGCGGCTGCAGGCACTGGCGAGAGAAGGGGAGGCGCGGTGGCGGAGAATGCGGCAAGAGCTCCAGTGCTCGTGGAAAAACACGAGGGTTTGGAGCGTGACTCGAAGACCCGAGAGTCCGAGCTTGCCTCGGCTCTTGAGAGTGCCAAAGCTGCTAAGGCCGAGGCCCAAAAAGCCCTCCAGGAGATTGAGGCAATAAAGAAGATCGCGGCGGGTAAGGCATTCTTTATGCAGAGCAAGAATGTAAAAGTCAATTATCTAGTACTTACCCGAATCCGGAGCTCTCCAAGAGCGTTCGCAGATCTGCCCCGTAGTGTGTCTGATGTTGCCGCATTCTACCGCGCCAAGGAGGGGAGCTCGACGGAGAAGGTGTTCTGGTCTCAGTATGCTGAGGCCGACCGTCCGGTGCCCCTGAGCGACCAGCTGAAGCAGCTAGTCGAGGTCCACAAGGTCGCCGAATAGGCCATGAAGGGCCTCATAGTTCGGCTGTGGCCATTGGAAGCCATGCCTGGGAGCTACTTCAGGTTAGTGCAGCGGCTGGTGGACGCATGTACATGGATTGAAGTCATCAAGCGCTCCGTCTGCATTGAAGGTGCCCGTCGGGCCCTTGCCCGTGCTAAAGTGCACTGGGGCAAGCTGGATGCGGAGAAGCTTGTGACGGACGGCCACCGAAGGGCAAGGAGCATAAGCCGAAATGTACTATGAGGCGTCTGAAGGTGTGCCGCCGTATAGCGGATGAGTGCTCCAAAGATGTAATTTTTAATAGACTCGCATTTGTTATCTGTCGCTGAAAACTTGTTCATATCGCTAAGCAACGCTTGTTAATTCAAAATATTACCTTACATGCGGCCGTTTATCAAATTTCAGAGATGGCAAGTCGTTGGCTTCAGCCCCCATGCCACAGTCTTTGGGGTGTTCGGGATAAACTTGGCGCTCTTGTTCCCATTCTTGGGTCCGTCGAGGCGCTCAACGCAACGAACAAGGCAACGGACTTATAGTGCTTGAACACTCTCACTTAGCCATAGAATTCTATAATTTTAAATTTGGTGAAGCCCCTAGTATTCGAAGACCGAGTTGAGGCGCTATCCACGCCTTGGCGGACAATGCCGACTCCTCGCTCTAAGCGGCATAAGTCTTTAGGGACCGAAAAACCTCTCGAACAGCGACCGGCTCTCGCCCTATCATGACGGTCAGTTTTAGCTTTCTCCACCGAGGTGCTCAACCCAGCTCAGCGAGGGGCACAATCGCAGTGGTTCTCCAGTGCTACCTTAGCGATATAGCGGGCGTAAGGTACCAAAACATGGGAGCGGGCAAACCCAACTATTGACCCAAGACATGATTGAGCCGATGCATATAATGCTATAAGTTCGGGTGCCGCACTTGTGAAAGTGTTGGACTTATCACACCATGCTTTTGGGGTACTTAAGCCCTGGTGTATTGGCCGTACCAAAGTGTCTGGTGCAACATGTCATGAAATGAACATATATATAGATAAAGAAAGGAAGGCAATAATAGGCAAAAGCTATGTCTTGTTTATTCAAAAAGGTACTGCAATGGAAGCGAGCGATACAAATAGTCACGATAAGCAAGGGATGGGACTATTTAACATGTCCCCCTCCAGGGGTAAGCTGCGGGATGGTATGTAAAATAGGTATAATGCTCGTAGTAGAGACCATCTGGACACTCGACGTAGCTTTCTGCTTCCCTGGCTGTTGCATCGTGGGTTCGGCAATTCTAGAGCGGACAGGACTTACGGAAAGCGGAGTCTGAAAGTAAGAAAAAAGAAAGAAAAAGAATGACACAATTGGGGCCCACAGTGCGGTTGAGCGCGTGCAGGCGTGCGTGGTCGTGCCCTCCCTTAGGCCCATGGTATCTCCGGGCGTAGTTATGTACGCGTAATCTTGGCTTCGCTGTTCGCGAGGATGGGGTTGGGGCCGCATTACTCTGGCGATGCTCGGATTGTGCCAGCGGTCTTGTTGTAGGTTACTCGGCGCGTTTGGCGGTGGCGGACGTTTAATAGCCGGACTCGAGAATTGCTGTGAGAGGCTGCTTTGCACCTCCCGCAAGGGACGCGTGTGCTCCTCCGTTCGGAGAGGCGTTTGGTGTTTCCATTGACCGTGATTACTCCTCGAGGGCTGGCATCTTGAGCTTGAGGTATGCGTAGTGCGGCACCGCATTGAACTTTGCAAATGTGGTTCGTCCAAGCAATGCATGATAGCTGCTGCGGAACGGGACTATGTCGAAGATTAACTCTTCGCTTCGGAAGTTATCCGGGGATCCGAACACCACTTCGAGTGTGGCGAGCCTGTACAATTGGCCTCTACACCGGTATAGCGCCTTTAAAGGTCGTCTTTGTGGGTTTAATCCTTGAGGGTCTATGCCCATTTTGCGCTTTGCATCACGATAAAGCAGGTTTAGGCTGCTACCGCCGTCCATCGGGACTCTAGTGAGGTGAAATCCGTCGATGATTGGGTCAAGAACCAATGCGGCGAATCCGCCGTGACGGATGCTAGTGGGGTGGTCCCTTGATCAAATGTGATCGGGCAGGAGGACCATGGGTTGAACTTGGGCGGCGGCTCCATCGCATATCGTCCCTTAGTGCGTTTCCGCTCCCTTTGGGTATGTGGGTTGCGTATATCATGTTCACCGTCCGCACTTGTGTGGGAAAGCCCTTTGTCCTCTATTGTTCGCCGACCGGGCTCTTCCTCGTCATCGCTATGCAGCCCATTGTCATTGAGTTCGGCACTTAACTTGCTCTGCTTGCTTGAACACCCAACAATCCTGTTGGTGTGGTTGGCTAGTTTCGGGGTGCCATGTATCCGCAAGCGATCAGTATTCGGTCCAAGTTGGGCGGGCCACAGGTATTTCTTTTGAATGGCTTCTTCGGCTGACGGGTTTAGAGCCTCTGAATCCGGCATTATTGCCGTATCTTGATATTATCGCCGTTAACGCGGCTCTTGTTCTTATTGCGACCTGCCATTGCTGTCCTTGGTATCCGAACTAACGGGGTTTTTGGTCAAGTTGTTGCTCTGAGCTAGCCAGCTGTCCTCTCCAGCAAAAGCGGGTCATGAGCGTTGTGAGGGCTGCCATGGATTTCGGTTTTCCTGTCCTAGGTGCCGGGCAAGCTACTCATCGCGGATGTTATGTTTAAAGGCTGCAAGGGCCTCGCATCCGGACGATCAACGATTTGATTTTTCTTGGTTAGGAACCGTGTCGAGAATTATCCGGCGATTCTTACGGCTGCTGAATTATGTGGCTGAGGTCATCAGCGTCTCGTGGTCGCACATATGTGCCCTGGAAGTTATCAAGGAATGCGGCTTCCAGGTCCTCCCAACAACCAATTGATTATGCTGGCAAGCTGTTAAGCCAATGCCGAGCTGGTCCTTTAAGCTTGAGTGGGAGGTATTTGATGGCGTGTAGATCATCTCTGCGGACCATGTGGATATGGAGGAGGTAGTCCTCGATCCAAACCGCAGGATCTGTTGTGCCATCGTACGATTCGATGTTTACGGGTTTGAAACCCTCGGGGATTTGATGATCCATTACTTCATCTGTGAAGCATAGTGGGTGTGTGGCACCTCTGTATTGGGCTATATCACGACCTAGCTCATATGAGCTTTGTCTACTGTGTTCGGCCCGGCCAGAATTGTTGTATCCGGCGTGACGGTTATCGTCACGTGTCGTGGGGCGCCCATGCGATCCATAGATCGATCTTGTTTGCCTTGCCTTGTCCTCCAATATGTCTCGCAGTGCAGCGCGTTTCCCGTGCCTTGGTACTTTTCGGCGACGCCGAGTGCGGCTTGAATGGAGGGTCTAGAGGCCTCTCTGTCGCGACCACGGGGTGGCGGTCGGCGCATCATCTTGCGCCGGTGATGTAGGTTTGGGTGCTGCTTCCTCTAATTGGGGTAGCAGCCTGCATTTGGGGTATCTCTTGGAGGGCGTTCGAGTTCATACTCTTGGCTGCAAGGACTTCATCCATCTGTCGACTAGCAAGTCTTAGTCAGCTCTAAGTTGTTGCTACTTTTCTTGAGGCTGCTTGCCGTGGCCATAAGCCTGCGTTTGAAACGCTCCTGTTCGGCGGGATCCTCAGGCACGACAAATTCGTCGTCGTCGAGGCTTGCCTCATCTTCGGAGGGAGGAGCATAGTTATCGTCCTCTACCTCTCTTTATGCCGCACTGTCGTGCGGACTTGCTTCTCCCTCCTCCTGTGCTGAATTCTCTTTGGAGGGGTTGTCTTGACCTTGTCGGGGTGTAATTATCTCCGTGCGGAATCACCGCTTTTGCTGTGGCGGGATTTAGGCGGCGCCACGGCGGCGACGCTTGGGCTGTTTCTTGGAGGGGTCATCCTCCGCTTTTTCATCGCCGTTCCCATCTTTTGGGATGTCCACCATGTATATGTCGTATGACGAGGTGACCTTCCAGTGCCCTGTAGGCGCTGGTTCTTGGTCGTCTCCGGCATCGTCGTCCATACCGTTGATGTCTTCGGAGTCGAAGTCGAGCGTGTCGGTTAAATCATCGAAAGTGGCTACAAAGTGGGTGGTGGGTGGGCGTTGAATTTCTTCGTCGTCGCATCCCAACCTTCGACCGTAGTCCGGCGGGGCTCTCGACAAAGAGAGCCTTTAATGAGTTCAGGATATCGCCAAAGGGTGAGTCTTTGAAAGATGTCATGCGATGAACTCCATGACCGCGCCCAATCGGATTCGATTGGCGGTAGCGGAGGGTTTGGAGTCCGGAGAGAGTCCGGCACCTTGAGTCACGGTCTTTGCAAAGGACGGGGATGGAGTTCGGCTCAATCGTCGTGAGATCGTAGCCCCGAGGCGGTGTCAACCACTCGTCCTCGATCGATGGAGTCGGCTCGAGCTAAGGGTCGGGGCGGACTCTGATGCGGCTTCAAGGCCTTTGTTGGTGCAGAGCTAGATCGTGCCCATCGAGGCAGTGCAGCGCGCTTGGCTGTGGCTCGAAATCGTCGAAGATCAAGTCTCCGTGGATGTCGGTCGTGTAGTTCAAACTCCCAAATCTGACCTGATGGCCAGGGGCGTAGCTTTCGATCTGCTCCAGATGGCCAAGTGAATTGGCCCGCGGTGCAAAGCCGCCGAATACGAAGATCTGTCCGGGAAGAAAAGTCTCACCCTGGACCTCATCGTTGTTGATGATCGAAGGAGCTATCGGGCCTATAGGTGACGACACAGAGGAACTCTCAATGAAAGCACCAATGTCGGTGTCAAAACCGGCGGATCTCGGGTAGGGGTCCCGAACTATTGCGTCTAGGTGGATGGTACGAGGAGACAAGGGACACGATGTTTTTACCCAGTTCGGGCCCTCTCGATGGAGTAATACCCTACTCCCGCTTGATTAATATTGATGATATGGGTAGTACAAGAGTAGATCTACCACGAGATCAGAGAGGCTAAACCCTAGAAGCTAGCCTATGGTAAGATTGTTGTTCGTCCTACGGACTAAAACCCTTCGGTTTATATAGACACCGAATAGGGTTAGGGTTACACAGAGTCGGTTACAATGGTAGGAGACCTACATATCCGTATCGCCAAGCTTGCCTTCCACGCCAAGGAAAGTCCCATCTGGACACGGGATGAAGTCTTCAATCTTGTATCTTCATAGTCCAGGAGTCCGGCCAACGGTGATAGTTCGGCTATCCGGACACCCCCTAATCCAGGACTCCCTCATGCATTTTGACCGATAAAGATCTTCGTAGAATATGTGGGAGCCAATATGGGCATCCAGGTTCCGCTATTGGTTATTGTCCGGAGACGTGTCTCGGTCATGTCTACATAGTTCTCGAACCCGTAGGGTCCGCACGCTTAAAGTTCGATGCCGATTGTATTATGAGTTTATGTGATTTGATGTACCGAAGGTAGTTTGGAGTCCCGGATGAGATCGGGGACATGACGAGGAGTCTCTAAATGGTCGAGACGTAAAGATCGATCTATTGGACGACTATATTCGGACATCGAAAAGGTTCCGAGTGATTCGGGTATTTTCAAGGGTACCGGGGAGTTACGGGAATACAAGGAAGAAGCAATGGGCCTCATGGGCCAAGTGGTGGATGAGAGGAGGCAGGGCGCGGCGCCCCCCTAGGCCAAACCAAATTAGACTAGGGGGCCGGCCCCCCTTTCCTCCTTTTCCTCCGTCCCCTTCCTTCTCCTTCTCCTTCCCTTCCTTCCGTCTCCTACTTGGACTAGGAAGAGGGGGAATCCTACTTGGGTAGGTTTCCCCCCTTAATCTTCCTCCTCCTTGGCGGCCCTCTCCTCCACCCCCTTTATATCACGGAGGAGGGGGGCACCCCATAGACACAACAATTGATCCCTTGGATCTCTTAGCCGTGTGCGGTGCCCCCCTCCACCATAATCCACCTCGATCATATCGTAGCGGTGCATAGGCAAAGCCCTGCATTGGTAGAACATCATCATACTACGAAAAAAAGACACATCCGTGACATTTTCGGCCGAACGAAAAAAATTTCTGTCATACATATGACACTTCTATGACGATAATTGTGACAAAACCCGGTATCATCATAGATGTGGTGGGCTCCTACTTCTATGACAAAAAATCATGACAGAAAATTGGCTTTTCGTCCTGGGCGGGCCGGAGACGCAGCTGCATGACATTCTTTGGGCCGTCCATGACGGAAAAAACGTGGTAGAAACGAGGGGGAGGAAAATTTCGAGGAGTTTCCGGTTACGGTGGGAGGTCGGGGCGGCGATGTCGCGTTCTCTCGTGACGTGCTGTGGCGTGTGTGCGGCGTTAGCTATGGCGAACCCGAGCAAGGCGTTGGGCTCTAAGCGAACCCGAGCTATTGCCTTTGTAGGCTACGCGTTCATCGAACTCGGCGGTCGATCGATGGCTGTTAAGCGAACCCGATGGGCGATTCTTCGCTGTTGTTGCTAAGCGAAGCCGATCGATTGGATGAGCGATGATCGCTTGCGGGGTGGATGAGCGGTGGCGGTGGCGTCGCCTCTGGATGAACAGGACCCGTGGTGTGGAGGGATGGATGAATAGTAGACGGTGGAGGGGTGGCCGTGGAGGAGTGGTTGAATAGGACCCCGTGGTGTGGAGGGCTGGATGAACAGTAGATGGTGGAGGGGTGCCCGTGGAGGGGTGGTTGAACAGTAGCCAGTGGAGTAGCGCGCGGTGGAGGCTAGATGAATGGGAGCCCGTGGAGGCTGGAGGAGGTCGACGGTGGAGATGAACAGTATCCCGTGGAGTCCCGTTTTGCGGTACGCCACACCCCTCCCCCGTTTCGACCGTAGCGCTCCAACACAAGTCCGATTCGTCCGTTTTGCGGTACGCCACACCTCTCCCGATCAACAGGCCCGCCTAGCCCAAACCGAATTGGACTAGGGGTCGGCCCCCCTTTCCTCCTTTTCCTCCCTCTCCTTCTGTAGGACCTTGAAGTATGTCTAGAGGGGGGTGATTAGACTACTTGACAGATTAAAAACCTAACCTTTTCCAAATTTTGGACTTTGGCAGATTTTAGCTATCTTTGCACAAGTCAAGCAATCTTCACACAATTCAAGCAAGCATGCAAAGAGTATATAGGCAGCGGAAATTAAAGCATGCAACTTGCAAGAATGTAAAGGGAAGGGTTTGGAGGATTCAAACGCAATTGGAGACACGGATGTTTTTGTCGTGGTTCTGATAGGTGGTGCTATCATACATCCATGTTGATGGAGACTTCAACCAACGAAGGGTAGCAGTTGCTTTGAGTCCACGGAGGCTCCACCCACGAAGGGTCCACGAAGAAGCAACCTTGTCTATCCCACCATGGCCGTCGCCCACGAAGGACTTGCCTCACCAGCGGTAGATCTTCACGAAGTAGGCGATCTCCTTGCCCTTACAAACTCCTTGGTTCAACTCCACAATCTTGTCGGAGGCTCCCAAGTGAAACCTAGCCAATCTAGGAGACACCACTCTCCAAGAAGTAACAAATGGTGTGTTGATGATGAACTCCTTGCTCTTGTGCTTCAAATGATAGTCTCCCCAACACTCAACTCTCTCTCATAGGATTTGGATCTAGTGGAAAGAAGATTTGAGTGGAAAGCAACTTGGGGAAAGCTAGAGATCAAGATTCATATGGTAGGAATGGAATATCTTGGCCTCAACACATGAGTAGGTGGTTCTCTCGAGGCTGGTAAGTTGGAAGTGTAGGTTTGTTCTGATGGCTCTCTCCACGAATAAAGAGGAGGTGGAGGGACATATATAGCCTCCACACAAAATCTAACCGTTACACACAATTTACCAAACTCGGTGGGACCGAATCAACAAACTCGGTCGGACCGATTCAGTAAACCTACTGACCGTTAGGGTTTTCGGTGGGAATGACATGCAACTCGGTAGGACCGATATGGTTAGGGTTAGGGCATAACGTAATCTCGGTGAGACCGATTACACAAACTTCGGTGAGACCGATTTTGGTAATTAGCTAACGAGAGAGTTGGTCGGAGTAAACTCGGTGGGACCTATTCGCTCTTCGGTGAGACGAAAAATTACGAAAGGAAAGCAGAGAGTTTACATTGCAATCTCGGTGGGACCGATCGCTCACCGGTTAGACCGAAGCGTTCTGAAGGAAGCAGAGAGATTACAATCCCATCTCGGTGAGACCGAGATCCCTATCGGTGAGACCGATTTGCCTAGGGTTTGTGGCAGTGGCTATGACATATGAACTCGGTGGCGCCGGATAGAAAGAATCGGTGGGACCGATTTTGACTTTAGGTTTAGGTCATATGTGGATGTGAGAAAGTAGTGGAGGGTTTTGGAGCATATCACTAAGCACATGAAGCAAGAGGCTCATTAAGCAACACCTCATCCCTCCTTGATAGTATTGGCTTTTCCTATAGACTCAATGTGATCTTGGATCACTAAAATGTAAAATGTAGAGTCTTGAGCTTTTGAGCTTGAGCCAATCCTTTGTCCTTAATATTTTGAGGATCCACTTTCATCATCCATGCCATGCCATTCATTGAGCTTCCTGAAATATTTGTCTTGGAATAGCATTAGCTCAATGAGCTATATGTTGTTATGAATTACCAAAACCACCTAGGGATAGTTGCACTTTCAATCTCCCCCTTTTTGGTAATTGATGACAACATATAGATCAAAGCTTCGACCAATGATAATAAGATTGAAAAACATCGTCGCTTTGAGAAGTATGTGATAAGCAAGAGCTCCCCCTAAATTTGTGCATGTTTTAAGATTTGCTTTGGACTGCAAATGCACAAGGAATTAGGCTCATGGGTTACTCTTCCATGTCACATACATCTTGGTGGAGCGCTCAAAATAATAAGGATTGAATACATGCACTCATCACCAAGCAAAGTGAATGATCATATAAGGATAAGTAAGATAATATCATAACAAGCATAAGTGTAGCTTATGATCAAACACATGATCATCAATGTCTCACAGGAAATAGCATAGTATCTCAAGCAATCAAAGGCAAACAAAGTTCAACCAAGAAGACAAGAGAGAACAAAAGCAAACTCTCTCTCTCTCTCGAAGCCTATGATCTATACATTTTCTCCCCCTTTGGCAACAAGTTACCAAAAGTTCCTAGAAAATGCATAGGACTATATCGTCTCTCGGGCTTGGTCTTCTGTGGTGGCGTGAGATGGCTCCTTGGGCGAAGACTTGAGTTGATGTGGAAGGAGCTGAAGGAGTTGGTCTTTGGAGCTGGTTGCGTTGGAGCTGTAGGTGGAGCAGATGAAGTGACTCGGTGCACAGTGCGGCTCTGCAGCTGATCTCTGAGCTCGAGGCACTTTGGCAAATGCATCAGTTGTTGTCCTGCCATTCCTCTCCTGCATGTCATCCTGTAGCTGCTCCATAACTGACTGAATCTCAGTTACTTTGACATGAAGATCATAGAATTTTTGTTCCATGATTCTTTCCAGGCTCTCCTGGTTTTGAGTTAGGGTGGCCAACCCCTTCTCAATCCGTAGAGTTGATGCTATCAAGTAACCAAGCTGCTCCTGCTTGCCCTTCAAAAAGTACTCAGATGCCTCTGCTAGAGTTGGCATCTTGGCAGACTTCTCTTTCCTTGCCTTCTCCTTCTTCTCTTGAGCTTGTACTGATGATGGTTCATTTTCAGTCATGACAACTTGATTGTCCTCAAAGTCAGGATAGAGAACAGAGTGTTCCTTATCCAACAGATACTTCCCTATGCCCATCTTTGAGTTAATCAACTCCTGAATTTGTGGGGCATATCCACAACTCCTCTTTTGGTCTGCTGCTGTCCTCTTGATAGTTTCAACTATGAGGCTCATGACCTTGAATTTATGGGGCACATCAAATATGTGAAGCAAATTAATCGCATGCCCTCTGATCATGTTGTGGTCACCTGATTTGGGCAATAGAGTGTGCCTTAGGATCCAGTTGATCGTTGGCGGCCCTGACAGAAGAAAATGAACTGATCCAAACTTGAAAGTCTCAAGTGCATCATCTGGGATCTCCTTGTACATCTGTGACATAGAGTTGTGATCCATTTTCTTCTTGGCATATACATCCAAGTCATCTTCACTCTCCTTTGGGGCATTGATCAGACTTGCCCATTCCTCAATGGTTGATTGGTATCTCGTTCCTTCAGACATCCAAACTATCCTGCCATTTTGATAGAAATGTGTTGTTGAGTAGAATTGCATAACGAGCTCATCATTCCAGTTTTTGAGCTTCTGCCCAACAAAATCTGCAACTCCACACGCACTGAAGTTTTCATACACTCCAGGATAGTGTTCTTCATTTTCCTGTATGTAGGTCCAGTCGACCCACCTCATATCACACACTATGGGATTTTTATCCAGCAAGATGGTCTGATAGAAGTCCTGCTGCTCCTTGGTGTGGAACCTGTAATCTCTGCAGTCCTTCTCACGGTGGCATATGGATCGACTCTCTCCATAGCCTCAACCATAAATCTCTCTGATCTTCATGTTCTCACCACAGGATGAGCATCATTGTGATCTGGAATCTTGGGTTTGAGCTTCCTTAGGACTTGCCCTTCATCATCTTCCTCGGTGACAACATCGAGCCTTTGGGCCTTGTTCTTTTCAGCATTTGGTATACTCCTGATATTCCTCTTAGGTGCACTCTTGGGATTGGAGGCAGCTTTGGGTGCTACTTTGGGCTTTGAAGTTGCAGCCCCTGACTTGATAGCATCACCCATCAGCTTTTGTGCCTTGGGTGCTGGTGCAGCAACCTCTTCTTCTTCCTCTTCTTCCATCATGGAAGGCTTTGCTATCACTCTGGCCATGGTCTTCTTGACCCTTTCCTTCCTTTTCTTTCCTTCTGCAGCAGGCTCTTTGGGTTGGGATTCCAAAGAAGCTTGAGTGGAGACTCTGGCTTTGGACATTGGTTGTCTACTTGCTGGCCTTTTGATCTTCATCCCTGGCTTTACTGTAGCTGAGCTATACTCCTTCTTGAGCACTTTCTTCTTTGAAATAGCCTCATCCTCAACTGCCACATAATCCTCATCCTCAGAATCTGAGGTCTTCTTCTTCCTTGTCCTAGTGGCAGCCTTGGGCAAATTGCTGGGAGTGCTTCTGATCCCCTCATCTGAGCTGCTAGAGGGACTAGTGCCCTCACTCATGTGAATCTGCTCTTGACTTGTTCAGGCTGTCACTTTGGTGCGACATCTGCACACTTGATTGCTGACCACAGTGAATAGTTATAGATGAGGTAGAGTGGATGAGCATCACAAAATGCAGAGATTTTTGCAAAGAATGATTCAAAAACTTAGTTTTAGTTTTCCAAGAAAGCATTTCAGATCTACCGATTTTCAAACTCGGTGATCTGAAGCAGTTTTGGAACCTAAACTAGTGAACTCGGTCGAGACCGAGTCACGATTGATGGCACCGAGACTGCTAGGGTTTCACAAAGTTTTAAAATTGGTCACACCGATTTGTAATTCTCAGTCAGACCGAGAGTTACTAGTGCAATGGCGTTAGCCCAATCGGTGGGACCGAGTTTTTCAACTCGGTGGGTCCGAGATGGTTTCGGCGGAAACCTAACCCTAAATTTTCGAATCACATCTATTCTAAGGATTGTTTTGATTGAATAGAGGTGTTTCAATCGTGGCAAGAAGCATTATGAACACAATGTGCTGAGAATCAGACGAGGATAGCACTGTGATCGAGTTCATACCCTAGTTCGGCGATGAACTCGCTAGGGCGGCAAGGGCGGAGATGAATCCCATTGACGGCGGCGGAGACCAGTGACAGGAGGTGGCTGGCGACAAAGTCGATGATCCGGAGACCTAGTAGGCAGAGCAAGCTATGCGCGGGCGAGGAGTTTCGGAGAAAGTTTTCCAATATTTGCCCGTGTGAAATATAGCCCGACACTGTCGGTGTGACCGAGTGGAACAACTCGGTGGCACCGAGATGCATAACTGTTAACAGTTACATCAACTCGGTGTGACCGAAAAGTTCAAATCGGTTGCACCGAGATGAAAACCTAGATCGACTTAGTAATCTCGGTATGACCGAAATGGAGGAATCGGTCAGACCGAAAATCACAAAGAAGTTTCGGAAGTTTAAGTCTATGACGAATCGGGGACTCAAGTGCTCCTCACCTGAGTGGTTCGAACTGACTTGATCAAATTTTGTGATGTAGCATGAATAGAGTTTGAGGCGAGAAAAGCATAGATAGCTAGAGAAGGTTCTTAGGCATTCTTGTCCATCCAATTGGCCAAAGAAAAGAAGCCAATCAATCAAAACAACAAGTGGATGTCCTCGAATGAGTAAAATATGCAACCAACATGCTCACACAATGAAATGACAAATGAAATATGTGACAAAGCATGCACAACCAATTCTAGCATCTATCAAACAATTGGCGATGACTAGGTCATCTATATATGAGTATATTGACTTAGGAGTCAAATGAGAACATTTGCTCATAGGTCATACTCATCGTTTAAGCTCAAGTGGGGTTACCACTTTTACATAAAGCATTTATGTTCACATCATAAGAGTTGCTTTGACTCAATTCTTAGAGTTAAGCTCCCCCTAGATGTGAGAACCCCCTTAGAGGGATGAACTATCCTTGGGTTTTGTCGATGATGACTTCATGTAGGTGTTGAAGATGTGGATGCTCAATGTTGATGTAGATCTTTTGGAGCAATCCTTTGGAGTGAGTTGCACTTTCAATACCTACATGGGTTAGTCCCACAAGGAACAAACAAGAATATCCATAGACATAGAGTGATGCACACACAAAATGATGTCCATGAAAACATTAGGTTACCTTGTCCCTTGCCTTACCAACATGAGGGTTTGTGACTCCTTGAACTAGTGCAAGATATGGAAGATGATTGCACTTGTCCTTGCCATAATGATATGAGTGAATAATGTTGGCGGAGTCACCCTCAAGAACTCTCTAGTTCTTCTTCTTCGGGATCCACATCATCTTGATGGGAATCCTTGGTGTAGCAGTTGTACTTGATGAAGTAGAACTTGACGTTGTCTTGGGAACCCTCTTGACCAAGGCCTTAGGTGCTTCTTCAAATGCATCAATCTCCTCTTGAAGCTTGTCCTTGCCTTTGTTCTTGTGGTCTTGTGGTGGAAGATCATCTTGTGCTTGTGTTCCCTTGAAGGAAGTAGGATCATACTTCTCTTGTTGAGGAACAAACTTCGTCTTGGGGTATTGATCTTCTTCCCAGTCTACTCCATTGGCATTGAACTTTCGTTCAAAACCAACACCTTGATTCTTCCGGTGCCTTCCTTGCTTGCGTACAATTTCCTCGAATTGCTTACTCCCGGCAAGGCTCTTGTATACACCTTTCTCTATAATTCCCTTCAATAAGTTGTTTTATTGCTCAAGTGTAACTTGGCTAAGAGGATTGAGGGAGTTCCGGACTAGGGGGTGTCCGGATAGCCGAACTATCATCATCGGCCGGACTCCCAGACTATGAAGATACAAGATTGAAGACTTCGTCCCGTGTCGGATGGGACTTTCCTTGGCGTGGAAGGCAAGCTTGGCGTCTGGATATGTAGATCTCCTACCATTGTAACCGACCTGTGTAACCCTAACCCTATCCGGTGTCTATATAAACCGGAGGGTTTTAGTCCGTAGGGCGAACAACAATCATACCATAGGCTAGCTTCTAGGGTTTAGCCTCTTTGATCTCATGGTAGATCCACTCTTGTAACACACATCATCAATATTAATCAAGCGGGGCGTAGGGTTTTACCTCCATCAAGAGGGCCCGAACACAGGTAAAACATCATGTCCCTTGTCTCCTGTTACCATCCGCCTAGGCGCTTGATTCGGGACCCCCTACCGAGATCCGCGGTTTGACACCGACATTGATGCTTTCATTGAGAGTTCCTCGTGTCGTCGCCGTCGGTAGGATGCCTCATCTTGTCTTTAAAGATGATACTATCGCCAAGGAGCCTTGGCGCTGGCGAACTCTTGATAGGTGGTTTTCTTATGACCGCCGATCCGCCTTCTTACCGACGATGACCTCTCGAGTCATCGAAACCAATCTCGAGTTAGTTGGAACTTGCCGAACAGTTAGATCGATCGAGCTCTCCTCCATAAGCGAGCTCTTGGATCGCATCGCTGCCACAGGAGTCGCCATCGACTACGACCGGATCGGGCCTAAAACCGATCCGAGAGATCAACTCTCCCGGGCTACCCATCATGTTGCTGTGATAGAGCAGCAATGCGGCGATTCTTCTTGTATCTTAAGGACTAGTTGCGTCCGGATTCCCGATCCCTCCATGCCGGATTCCCGCAGAGGGACGGATGTCGATCAAGCCCTGAACTTAAAGTCAGGCGGCGGGTTGGACTCATTGGATAACACTCAAAAATCCAAACTTCCAAGTTCGGAAACTTCTCGGCCCTTGAGTCCTAAATTGGACGGGGTTCCGGATCTAGTTCCACCCGCCCACCCAAACATTAGCGATCTCTCTCAAATTCGGCAAGAGCCCGCTGAAGCGATTACATCATTCTTGGGCGATTCCTCCTGGTTATGAACAGGATAAAGGATGTCGAGAGGAGGGCGCAATCCCAATTTTCTGCAATAATTGCACGGACAAGGGAATCCTAAGCGCCATAAGTCGTCGCGAAATTACACGCTTTGCTGACTTGGTGACCATAGTACAAAAGTCTTGTGCGATGGAGAGCGCTGAAAACCGAAAGTAAATTTTGGGATAATCCGGCCCGAATACATCCTAGTCCGAAACAAAAGGGTGCATCATTATCAAGCACCGGGTTGAATACCAAAAACCAAAACCCCTAAAAGTGCGGAACCGTCTTGGAGGGTTGGCTCAACGGACCTGCAAAATCCACGATGCGGAGGGCGCCACTCCAACACACAGCCTTGGCGTGTTGGATACTACGGCAGGTGGCCAAAAGTGGCGTAGGCTTTTAGCCCGAGCAACCAACCCAGCGATACCGATGCAGTATTAACAGTCTTGAGACTTTCGCATCAAATAACATGCGAAGCGAACAATCCGCAGCCTCGCGAAGTCTACCAAGTAGCAACAACAAATCCATGGGCGACACGGCTATCACCTTCAACGCCCGCGACGAACCTAAATTCGAACAGCTAGAGCACCGGCTGCATTGGTCCTCGGTCCGATAGTGGGCGGTTTTCGTCTTACTAAGATACTCATGGATGGCGGCAGCGGATTAAACCTCATCTATGAAACCCTTCAAAAATGGAAATTGGCTGGAGCCGCATTGGCGAAGCAGCACAACCTTGAGAGGATAATCCCTAGTCGAGAAATGCGCTGCGCGGGAAAAATCACACTAGATGTAGTGTTGGCTCACCGGACAATTACAGGTCCGAGGAGGTCACGTTTCAAGTGGCCCCATTCGGCAGCGGATATCACGCTTTGTTAGGGCGAGAGGCATTCACAATCTTCAAGCTATACCCCACTACGGGTACATGAAGCTCAAAATGCCCGGACCCAATGGGATAATCACTCGCCGATGATCCGGATCTGACACTCTCCATGAGAAAATAAGACAGCCGACTTGGCCCTAGAGGCATTGTCCAAGCCCTAGCGGCAGAGGAACTAACTACTCAAGGCCCACGGTGGATAGGGGCGATGTGATACTCGATAAGAGGTCCAAATCCACCTCTTTTAAACCAGCGAGACGAGATAGTCAAATTTCAGGTCCATCCAACGGACCCCACAAAACGGCCTCCATTGGGGCACAATTAAGTCCTGATGTCGAAGCACTTTCGAGAATTCCTTGAGAAAATTGGGACATTTTACTTTGGCACCCTTGAGACATGCCGGGAATCCCACGCTTGGTGGCGAGCACAGCCTAAATATCCTAAAAGGATTCAAGCGATCAAACAAGCTCTTGGCGATTTTCCGAGCCCAAAAGACAGGCAATGGGAGAAGAGCTAGCCAAAATCTTAGAAGCGGATTCATCGGAGATATAAAACATCCGGACTGGCTAGCCAATCTAGTAATGGTACCAAAAAGGACAAATCTGGCGCCTCTGCGTCGATTTTAAAGACCTTAACAAGGCCTGTCCAAGGACCCTTTCCCCTCCCTTGCATCGACCAAATCATCGATGCTACCGCCGACACGATTCATTGTGCTTCCTCGGCGCATACTCCGGATACCATCAAATCAAGATGGCGGAGAAAGATCAGAGCATAGCGGCATTCATTACTCCATATGGGCCATTACGCTTCAACACAATGCCCTTCGGACTCAAAAGCGCCGGCGCAACATATCGGTAGCATGATTTAAACATGTCGGCTACGAGATAGGCAAAACAGTAGAGGCATACGTAGGCGATGTGGTCGTCAAGACCAAACACGTCGGAACTCTAGTAGAAGACTTGAGGGTGACATTCGACAACCTCCGAGCATATGACATTAAGCTCAATCCGGAAAAATCGTCTTGGCGTACCAGCGGAAAGCTCTTGGGCTTCATCGTATCCGGTAGAGGAATTGAAGCAAACCGGCTAAAATCCGAGCTCTGTCACAATTGGATATTCCAAAGACCTCAGCAGATACAAAAACTAACCGGATGCGTAGCGGCCTTAAGTCGCTTCATCTCCCGTTTGGGAGAAAAGGCTCGCCCTCTACCGCCTCCTCCGTGCACCGAACATTCGAATGGGCGGATCTGCCCTGCCGGACTTCGAAGAAATAAAGGCCATCGGCAACAAATCCGGTTACGGCGCGCCCAACTGGGCGAACCTATGTTATTATATATCGCAGCAACACATTAAGTTGTCGGTAGCGGTACTCGTCGTTGAATGAGAAGCGAAGGGCACAAATTCCCTCTTCAAAAACCAGTGTACTACGTATCCACTATTCTAACTCCATGCAAATCCGGTACCCACATTATCAAAAGATAGCGTATCACGGTGTTCATAGCATCCGGAAGCTGCGACACTACTTTCAAGAGTGTTCAATAACGGTGGCCTCGAAGTACCTCTCAACGATATTATAAACAATCGCGACATAGCGGGCAGGATTGCAAAATGGGCTATCAAGCTCTTACCATTTGACATAACCTACAAACCATGGCGAGCTATAAAATCGCGAGTTACGGCTGACTTAAATGCCGAATGGACGGCCGAACTCCCTAAAAAATGCAGTGGCGTACTCAACTGGATCATGCATTTCGACGGATCCAAAATGTTGGCTGGCAGGGGCTAGCGTCATCTGGCGTCCCCAGCGGAGACACAATCAATCGTACTTCAAATAATGTACATGGACTCCAACAACGCGGCGAATCGAGGCCCTTCTACATGGCCTCCGGATGGCAATCTCCATGGGCATTCAACGCCTAGAGGTGCTTGTGAGGATTCAAACCTCGCAATATCCCAAGTAAATGGAGACTTTGGCGCCAAAGATCCAAAAATGGCAGCTTACATAGCGCCGTCCTAAAAATGTCAGCTCGGTTGAAGGACTAGAATTCCACCATGTAGCCGGAATAATAACCAAGCAGCAGGCGTGTTAGCACGCATCGGTAGAAACGAGACGCCGTCCTCAAACATCTTCTGGAGCGGCTCTTTAAGCCATCCGTATTATGGGAAGAGGAGTCCGGAAATAACAATCCGAGCCTGCTGCATCACCTAACTCAGACCATTACGACACAATCGGCGGCTCAGCCAATGAAATAACACCTTGACTCACGAAATAATGGCAGTAATTGCACGTGGACAGAACCATTCCTAGCCTACTTAATGCGGCAGGAACTTCCGAAGACCAAAATGAGGCCCGCTGCATAGTTCGGCGATCTAAAGCCTACAAGGTCCATGAGGAGAACTTTATAAGAAAAGCACAACGGAGTCCTTCAAAGGTGTATCTCCGAAGAGGAAGGCGAAATCTCTGGCTGAAATTCACGCCCGGACTCGGCGGGCACCACGCTGCAGCCGGGCCCTTGTAGGCAAGGCCTTCCGTACAGGATTTTATTGGCCGACAGCCCGGCGGATGCTCAGACTTAGTCCAACGATCGTCGGTT
The DNA here is from genome assembly GCA_021605205.1 of Aegilops longissima. NCBI lineage: Eukaryota > Viridiplantae > Streptophyta > Magnoliopsida > Poales > Poaceae > Aegilops > Aegilops longissima. Next base: position 48,970 of record JAHIAM010001617.1, read on the forward strand.
GCCGGCTCTTTGCTAATCGAGCCACATGCCACCCACCGCCCTCAAAACTATACCCATTACACGGCGTTCATGATGCAGGGGCTTGACATGGTTGGACCCCTTAAAGGGGAACCCTCAAGCATAAATACTTATTGGTCATGGTGGACAAATTCACCAAATGGATTGAGGCCAAGCCGGTTAAAGCGGCAGAATCCGGACCGGTGATAGACTTCATATCCGGGTAGTACACCATTTGGCATCCCCACAGCATCATCAACGATAACGGCACGAACTTCACGGCCGACGAGGTTAAACTCTGGTGCAAAAATATGGGCATTAAGCTCGATTACGCTGATCTATCACCCCAAACTAATGGTCAAGTCGGCGAGCAAATGGTCTAATCATGGCGGCATCAAACCCGGACTAGTGCGGTCCCTCAAGGAATCTAACACGCCTTTGGGTAGAGGAGCTCGACTCCGTACTCTGGGGCTGCGGACCACGCCAAACCGAACTACGGATTCACACCATTTTCATGGTATCGGCGCGAGAGGCAGTCCCGCCTGCGATATAATTCATGACTCACCTCGTATGCGCATATACGAAGAAAGAGAAGCCGAGCTAGATCAGCAGGACAGTTTGGGCGCCTTAGAGGAGGGCGGGGCGTGGCAAAGGCTCGTTCCGCATTTTATCGGCCAGCAGGCTCGAAGATATCAAAGCAGAAATGCGGGCCAAAACTTACAATGTTGGCGAACTTGTTCTCGCCTACGGACAAGAAAAGGACAAACTTAAGCCCAAGTGGGAAGGTCCCTTCATCATCGACCAAGTCGACGGTGGAGCATACCGTCTCACATGCTTGATCGACAACCGACTCGAGCCGAACCCATGGAGCGCAGCCCGTCTCCGAAGATTCTCGCCTAACGCCGGACTCGGGTTCGTCTCCTCCCCGTCCACCCTTTTTTTTGTCTCTCGTCCTCCTCCTTCTTCCCACTTTTTTCAATACCTTTTATGGGCTGATTTGCGCTTTGTTACACACACTTGGTGTGCTCTGGCACTCATTATACAGGGGCTTCTTTAATGAAGCCTATCCACCGGGCTTCATGCCCAACACATGTGTCATACTTCCGCATGTACCTTTTATTCACCATTATATGCATCGATATGACTTAAGTTTTGGCCAAGCTGGGTTGCTGGCTCTGTGCTTACCCCTCGTTCCCGATTGTTCGGCTAGGAGGTAAAGGGAGCACCTCTGCGATTATTCTTGCCGGGTCAGGTCGGATGTGTACCTCGGTGGGTGAAGCGAAAGCTAGCGTTCTTAAGAGAATATTGATCGGTGACTTGAAAGATGATTTATTACTTACTTATTTATCTGCCCCGGATGCTTTTTTGCTATTTTCGCGATCCGGCATTGCACTTTAGGGCATGCCTCCCGAGAAAAGAACCCTTAACAGAACTATTCTCCCTGGAAGATGTTTCTTACTAACCATGTAATATAACATAACTAGTTGGGCACTTATGCGATAAAGCAATTATGACCCGACGCCTTGTCTCCATGCATGCCCGGTTCTTTTATAAGCGTAAGGGTATTCGGACACACTCGGACTGTTGGGTCGAGGTTGAAGCGAAAGCAGTCCGCAAAGACAAAGCGATCTACAATCCGGCTAGAAGGCATTTTACATGTCATTTCAAATTACATCGTCAAACCGGTGATTGTACTCCCCTCAATCCCATCTAACGGGCTATCTAATTTACTGATCTGTTGGGAATATCTCGCGCCAGTTCTACTTGGCGTACATCAACTCACAGGATCTCCTTCCCATCCGCCCCGCAGTCCGACCTCGGCCATGTGGTTTGGGTCGACTTGAATAGCGTGTCTTCACCATGGCCCAGGCCTCCCTGGCGCCCTGACGGCAGGCCGATATCTTCCACAAACGGAGGCGTCGCCATACTCCCTGAAGCTTCTCAGCAATCTCACCAAGGCCCTCGGGTAGGGAGACGGATGGCCATAAAGCATGAACGACGCCACTCATCGCCTGCCGAACACGTTCGAGCAATTGCACTAGCTCGGGAAGTTGGTCACCCGCCGACTCAGGCATTTCCTCTGCAGGGCGACCTGTGAGCACACCTAAAGACATATTTCTGTCAATCGACTTCCTCGCCAAATTCTTCTTTTCAAAGGAATTTGTTCAAGCACTTACTATAAATGCCGCGACGAAGCCGCTGATTCTCCTTCACGGAGCCACACAGCTGGGCCCGAACACCTTTCAGCTCTTCTCCTTGCTGGGTGTGGGCATCTTGGAGCTTGTTTCTCTCCTGCTGCACCTTCATAAGCACCCTCTCGCCGGCCTTTAGCTGTTGCTTGTCCGGATCTAGTCCGGCGCCCTCTGCAATATTATTGTCAGATTCACGCCACACTTTGCTAAATAATTATATTTTCAAAGTACGTCTTACCAGTGGGGTCTCTGTGGCTCCCCACATGGCGGCAGTCTTGACCTCAAGTTGGGCCTTGCACTCTTGGAGCTCTGGGACAGATGGATATTCTTCTCCGTAAGACCCTGCATAATAATTGATCCTTAAATTAGTTATTTCAACTATTTTAAGTCTCGGGGGCTACTGGCATATATAACTATTAAAATTACTTACCCGTATGTCTTTCACATACTGCTCCGTGGCTCTGGTTAACCCATCTTGAGCGACACGGAGGTGCGCGTTTCCCGCTTTAAAGGCATTTAATGCCTCCGGGGAGAAACACGTGTCACGAAGAACTGTCCGGCGACGCCTGTGATTCATGGCGCTCTCCACCTTAGACCGGGTGGCGGACAGCTTGTCGGCATCCTCCGTCGGAGGAGCGTCCTTCTCATGCCTAGTATTCGCCTCCCCTCCCGGACCATGCGTTGGAGCATGGCCGGCGGAGGCTTGATTGGCCACCTCTCCGGACACTGTCCGGCGAGCGCTCTTTCTGGAAAAGTTATGAGCATTAATATACCTCCTAGGGATCCTTCCCTTAAAAATAATGGTGCTCCGTACCATTGGCGACGTTCGGTTCGTCGCGCTCCTCTTCCGCTTCTTTGGGCGGATGACCCTTGTTGGCGGCCGCCGCCGTGTTCGGCTTCCACCTTAAAGGCACCTCTGCGATGCACCATCGGTATGGGATGGTCAGAATTGGCTTGGATCAAATAATGGTGTCAAGACCTTGGTCGTAGTCACACGGGAGGCGAAACAAACCGGGTAGTCGGCCGTAATGGCGACTAGGGCATTGTCTATGCTACGTTGGTGGAACACCCTGTAAATCAGCTCCACCTTTATGTCTGGATCCTCTTCGGAGGTCAGATCAAGGGATCTTTCCGGATCCTCGGGCTGTGGAGTTAGGCTTCGTATGCCCTCCACGTCCCAGCGCAGCTCCTGCGTCGAAATCACAGAGTAAGATACTTGACTTTAAAAGTATGGATCGGGTAGAGGCGACTTCCGCTTACCCAGCTCGAGGGTTATTCATAGAAAATCCATTCAGCGGATTCTTGCGGAGAAGTCCTCCTCTTCTCCCTTGTACAAGCGGACGGGATCTTTACGGATCGGCTACGAGCCTGGCCTTTGCGGCCATGACGGGTGGCGTCGTCTTCCCGTTGAAATCCCACTTAGGGTGGCCCCTATATTGGAGTGGCTGCACCCTCGCATAATAATGCGTGGCCATGACTCCAATCATGGTCAATCCGGAGTGGGCGATAACTAATCCGGCCCATCGGATAATTGGCGCTCCTATCATCTTCCCGTTGAGGGCTCATGGCGCCAACTCAGGCGTTTCTTCAAGGAGCATTGTTGAACTCGGGAGGCGATCCGAACTGGATCCGGCGGAGGGGCGTCCTCCATGTAGAACCATTCGAAGGCCAGTCTTGGACGCCTTCTTCGAGTGCGGATAGATATCCGGTCCGGCGATCGCCATATTTGGCTCCGCCCACTTGATATATCGACCCCTCATGAGAGCGGAGTGCGAGACAAAACAATCTCTTCCACAGGGCAAAATGGGGCTCGATGCCCAAGAACAGCTCATAAAAACCTCTGAAGCCCGCGATGTGCAAAATGGAGGCGGGCGTGAGGTGGTGAAGTTGGAGTCCGTAGAACTCTAGGAGCCCCCGAGAAATGGATGTATGGAAATCCGAGTCCCCTTATTAGATAGGGGACAAAGCATACCGCTCCCCTTTGGAAGGGTTGGGGCGCTCTCCGCTGCTTTCCACCCTTGTAGGTGGCTAGTACAGCTCGAACGGAACCATGAAAGCTGGGGAAGATATCCCTCGGTTTGAAGTACCACTAGCTCATTGTGTGGGCTGAGCATCTCCCCAATCTCTGGCTTAGGGCTGGGGCGCGAGAGGAGGAGTCGCGTCGACTATCCATGATAGAATGTATTTTTGTCGAGGCGCTTCAATGAGAACTTGCGGACGGAGGATGGTGTGAGCTGGATCTAGATCCTCGCCTCTCTTATAGGCGGCTCGTTACATGCGGCTAGGGGTAAAATGTAAAAATATCCCAGCCTTTCGCATTCATCGACCGTGGGAGAAGGCTATTATTGGGCGTAGAAGCCAAGGGCGCAACATTTGTAAAGAAGCGGACACTATTCGGCGGGAACATGAAGATTGAAGGAGAACCCGCCTTGCGCCGAAGACAATATACACGCCGGACTCGTCGTCATTGAAGCCGGTTCGGGAGCTCTTGAGGAGTTCGGACTAGGGGTGTCCGGATAGCGAACTATCATCATCGGCGGACTCCCGGACTATGAAGATACAAGATTGAAGACTTCGTCCCGTGTCCGGATGGGACTTTCCTTGGCGTGGAAGGCAAGCTTGGCGTCTGGATATGTAGATCTCCTACCATTGTAACCGACTCCGTGTAACCCTAACCCTATCCGGTGTCTATATAAACCGGAGGGTTTTAGTCCGTGGGGCGAACAACAATCATACCATAGGCTAGCTTCTAGGGTTTGGCCTCTTTGATCTCGTGGTAGATCCACTCTTGTAAGACACATCATCAATATTAATCAAGCAGGACATAGGGTTTTACCTCCATCAAGAGGGCCCAAACCTGGGTAAAACATCGTGTCCCTTGTCTCCTGTTACCATCCGCCTAGGC
>JAHIAM010001618.1:0-39008 GCA_021605205.1 Aegilops longissima
GGGTCATCAAAGCACCTTGGCGATGGTGGGGCTGGCCTCGGGGTCTCGTCGGTTGTCCAAACAGCACGACAGGATTATCGGCGTTGGGCTCGATCTCCTCTCTTCTTGAGGTTCGACGAACCAGCTCTCCTGAGCTGCGACCAGATCAATAGTGATTTGATCGAATAGGTCCTCCGTGCACTTACATAGCGCACTAGATGCGATGTCAGGGTCCGCCTCGTGATCTCCGTTGGCAACTTGAGGTGGTCTACCATACCCTTCACGCTGGGGTAGTAGTGGAGCAGCGACGATTAACTCAGGCTGACGGTGCTGAGATGAACTATAGCCTCTCGAGCAGCTAGTTGGATGGCTTGCGGCTCAAAGGAAGTAGTTCTTCGGTGATCTGTAAAGGCGCTGGTGCAGACCCCTAGTAGATATGTCTGATGGCCCAGGTGTGGCTCTAGCCACTAATGGGTCCTTGGTACACAACATATTGGGTGGCTCTTCTAGCAGTAGGCACGACGGGTGAGGTTCAGTATGGTCACAAAACCTCCAAGGTTGGTTCTTTGTAGTCTCATGGTGTACTACGGGACCAGGCATTGTGGCTTGGTTTTGGGATAGTGGCTGAGCTGGGCTGGGTTGAGGCGGCGCGTCCTTTTTATAGAAAAAGGGGCGGAGTCTTCCTTCCATGCGCTTCGAAGGAGATGCCTTAGTGCTGGTCCTTTGGTGGGTGATAGGCGGGCTAGTTGATAGGTTGGGCACCATTGCTGAAGCGTCGGGTCCTTTGTGTAGCTATCTTGTGCTGAGAAGCTTGGCTGAGGTCTTGGTTATGGCTCGGTGGGTTATTAGCCTAAGTTTATTGACACAGCTAAGATAGGATTAGCCAATGGTCAGACTGGCTCGATACCAAGTCTGTGGCGACCGGTTCTCGGTGTTAATTCGAGAAAATGGCCGTTGTGCTCATCAGCCCAGGATTCTTGTTAGGTGATGAGGCACTAACAATCTGAAATTCAAGCAGAAAATACAATATGTAGTACAAGACCATTACGGCTGTGAGTACAACAAATGGTTTCTAAAGGTTGATGGCGGAGCGGTTTATGAAATATCCTCGTTTATCGGACTCCATTTCCCACGAGGAACAGGTGACCAGGTTAATTCCTATCTTGGCGTGGCGAGATCACCGTTGCCTAGGTTACGGGACAGTCACCACGCGCTCCTCTCAAGCGTGAAATCTGGCCAAGACAATAGCGAGGGACAAGCCGGTGAGTACTTTGAATGTACTGCAAACTCAATGAACAGGCATGATTTAACAATGATGTATTGAAAATATATCCTGCTTAAGGCGTTAGTCACATGAGGTAAGTAAAGCTACGATCGTCCAAGCATGTTATTTATGGATAAACAATAATATGGTAGTATAGTAATCATGAAGTAAATAACACAAAAGAAATGCCACAATCGAGCGTCTGGCGACACCGCATCGAGGGCTTATAAAAAGCAAGAACAATGCATAATCGAGGCGTCGGCGACACCACATAAAGGGCTTTAAAAGAAATGCCACGGTCAGGCGTCTGGCGACACCACATAAAGGCTTTAAAAGAAATGCCACGGTCAGGCGTCTGGCGACACCACATAAAGGGCTTTAAAAGAAATGCCACGGTCGGGCATCTGGCGACACCACATAAAGGGCTTTAAAAAGAAATGCCACGGTCAGGCGTCGGCGACACCACATAAAGGGCTTTAAAAGAAATGCCACGGTGAATATCCGGAGGTAGAACCATCCGGGGATATTCAAGAATACGAAAAAATATCATGGGTTAGTCCATATCCAAAATAGTAATCATAAATTATCTCAAGTCAATCGTGCTTCCATGTTTGACAGTTTACCTCCGAAGACCGACACTAAGACCGACACTTGACCCATCCCGGACTGAAATCCTTAACCATGGACACGGCTATCCGAATAGGTTTAATCTCTCGGAGGGTGTACTTTTTGCCCAGTAGCAGTTTCTTTAGTCCGTCGGGACTAATTCCGTCTCTGGTCTTTTGTTGAAAACACACCTAACACACACACCAGCTTAACTCACATGTGTGCAGAATCACCCGACACTGTTAAGCAAAACTCTAAGTGGGAGGCTACAACCTCGGCGTAACATGGGATCACAAAAATTTATACATGGCATAAGCTGCGGGAGCTACCCCTTTCGGCTACAACTTGAAACACCCATGCTCCTGGACCGGTGGTATGACTACGGATGCTTCGATATCTCCCACCACGGCCTCTCTGTATGGTGTGTGCTAGGAAAGGTTGACAACTTACTGAACCGTACCCTACTTGGTGTAGAGGCAGTGGTAGTCTGAAGCAAGTATGGGGATTCTTGGCACAAGAATCGATCTGATCGACTCGGGAGGTTGTAATATTTCCTGCATGATTAGCACAACAATGCATATATCTCAAACAATAGATGGAAACACCGCGACATCCCCTCATGTCATACGGACACGACCGTCTCGACGGAGGACTAAGGACAAACCGTGTCTACCAAGATAGAGGCCTTCCGTCTTTCCTTCGGTATGCATGGAAGGCGTATGTGGTGATTTCCATCACAATACATATCAACTTCATTAGCATAAATTCTTTAAAAAACACCCATGGATAGGATCTCATCCTCACATAAAATGGCAGCATGAATATGTGGGGTGGTGTTGCCACCGTGCTATACAACACACAAAAATTCACCATGGTTCAGAATGCTTGCCTTGAGGTTGTGGGAAAGGAGGTTGCATCAAAATATCTTGAAATCTTCAAAAATCTCCGCGTGGACCGTGCGTGGTCACTGACAGTGGGTCCTAGGTGGCCCGCTAGTCAGGTTTGACTAGTCCGCCCTCCTCCTTCTCCTTACATCCCGGCGGAGGCGGAACTCCGGCGACCAGCGCCGGTGAGCTACTGACTCCTCGCGGCCTCTGGAGGCGGGGATGGTATCACGCCCAATATCGACCCTATCCAAAAGGAACTCGGCGGTCCCACCAGGATAGACCCGCATATTGAAGCGCTTTTGCAAGGTGGATATCATTACATCAACATTACATAATAGATGGGGATACATACATAAGGCACGAGTGCCACAAGAACACATAAACATCATATACAAGATCAACATCCGACTACGGATGAAACATAAACAGAAACTCAAACGACATCCACCCTGCTAGCCCAGGCTGCCGACCTGGAACCTATCCCCTGATCGAAGAAGTAGAAGAAGAACTCAAGACAAGCAAACATCGCTCTCGCGTCATGAGCATCGCATAACCTGTACCTGCAACTGTTGGTGTAGTAATCTGTGAGCCACGAGGACTCAGCAATCCCATTACCATGGGTATCAAGACTAGCAAAGCTTAAATGGGGAAGGAAGGGGTAAAGTGGTGAGGTTGCAGCAGCGACTAAGCATATATGGTGGCTAACCAACGCAAATAAGCGAGAAGAGAAACAAAGGCAGTCGTCAACTATTAATGATCAAGAAGTGATCCTGAACTCCTACTTCGTCAAACATAACCCGAAGCCGTGTTCTCCTCTCGATCAACCCGAAAAGAGACACTCAAGGTTACGCTACGGTTGGTGTATTTTAGAAGAGTTTCCTTCAAGTTTACTACAACGGATATTAACAAATTCCCATCGCCACATAACGCAGACACGGCTCTCGAGAGTTTATACCTGCGAGGGTGTCCCAACAAGCCCATGATAAGCTCTCGCGATCAACGAAGGATATTCCTTCTCCCGGGAAGACCGATCAGTCTTGGAATCCGGCTACAAGACATTTCGATGAGCAATAAAACAAGACCAGCAAGACCTCTCGGCGTGCCGACACCACGATAGTAGCAGCGCGTATCTCGTCTCGAGCCACGACCGGATGAGCAGTCCGTACAACTAAAACCAAACCCCAAGTTTCCTTGAGGCGCTGCAAAACACTCTAGTTTGGACCAACACTTAGACAAGCATTGGCCGGGGGCTGAATAAAGATGACCCTTGGGTTAATTACTCCCAAGGAAATGTAGGTGGTGGTGAGGCAAATGGTAAAACCAATGTTGGGCCTTCTTTGGAGAGTCTTATTCAAAGCGAACTGGCAAGGGGTCCCATAAATCACCCGACAGCGTTAGGGGCGCAAAATCCGGGAACATAATACCGATATGGCGGAAACTAGAGGCGGCAAGAGTGGAACAAAACACCAGGCATAAGGCGAGCCTTCCACCCTTTACCAAGTATATAGATGCATTAATTAAATAAGATATATTGTGATATCCCAACAAGTAAACATGTTCCAACAAGGAACAACATCTCCATGTTCAACAAGGAACAAACTTCATCTTCACCTGCAACTAACAGCGCTATAAGAGGGCTGAGCAAAGCGGCAACATAGCCGAACAACGGTTTGCTAGGAAGGTTACAAGGTTAGAGGCTGACATGGCAATTTGGGATGGCTTGATAAGCAGGTAATAGGTAGCGCAGCATAGCGATAGAAACGAAGCAACTAGCATAGCAATGATAGTAGTGAGATCCAGGTAGCGGTCATCTTGCCTGAAATCCATAAGGAAGAAAACGAGTCCATGAAGAAGGCGAGCGGATGAAGCCGAACCAAGCGTGAGCGAGCGAATCCTCACGATCATAGCAGCAGGAACTAACAAGAAGAAGCACACAACATAGTAAACACACCACACATGAACAAGACATGATGCACAACAAGCATGATGCATGACAAGCTACATGAAGCTACTCATGGCAAGAGATGATGCAAACAAGAACAACACATCAAAGCAAGTTTAAATGAGGCGGAAACAACATATAACAATTCGGTAAGTCCTCATATGCAAATTTCGAAATTGGTCCAGATCTGAATAAACCTTATGTTCAAGTTGTTAAACAGCAAGTTAAGATGCACCAATAGGATCTACGAAATTCTAGTCAAGTTACATATAAAGTTCATTAGATTAAGACTCGACCTAGAAGATATGAGCAAAACAAGTTAAACATGGCATTGATGCAAAATGCATACAAACATAAAGCAAACACCTCAAAACAAGGATGCAACATGATAATATGAAGCTACATGCAAAATCAAGCAAGTTTCATATAGAGCACACTCAAAAGCGAACAGCGGATCAACACATACACCTATACAAGTTTAAAGGACAAGCTGTCCAAAACAGCAACTAGGCATATTGCAAGCACCAAAACACTATGCTACAGCATCTCAACGTAATAACAAAAGTCATGGGCATGATGTACAGGTAAAGCATTACAAAACATGAACAATGATCTATCTCCAGAAACCACTAGAACATGCTCAAACACACATGGCAAGATTGCAAATAATAACAGTTTCAGACTTATCAGGAAATAACATTAGGTTGCAATGTTTAGAGCTATCAAACAACATGTTACAGGAACTTATCATGGCAAACAAAGGCATGGCATGATACTACTAAATGCATAGAACAAAAGTCCTTAGTGACCATAAGCCAAAAGGATCGAGAAAATAGATGGCACCCATGTAAACATGGCAAGTTATATTACAGATTTGAACATGGCAGGAACAACAATAAGTAGGCATGTTGGTGAGCTTGAACCACTCAGCACAGAGCAATACATGGCATGGAAAGGCAACTCACAGTAATAAGACATGGCATAGAAGCTATACATGGCAAGAACAACATCATAGCATACGGATCAACTACAACAACCTTGGCAAAATTGAATAACATGTAAACAATCTGCCAGGAAACATTTTATAGCAAAAGTAGAGCTCGATTGACTCAAGCTATGGCACTCCATAATTGCAAACAAGGGCATGGATGAATAGAGAATAACCATATGATCAAAACATCCTTACTGAAGTATCTCAAAATAAGCATGGATCTCTCGGTAGCATCAAGTTAACATGGCATAAAAATAACAGCAGAATAGGGGCTAAAATCAGCAACATCATGAAGCCTAGTTTGCATGCTTGTGCTAGTCACCACAGAGATCACAAAAATACATGGCATACACCCTGTAAAGATGGCATGGCATATTACAAAACACATGTAGGACTCAAGTTCATAGGGTGCACACATCAATCATGGCAAAAATGACAAAAGTGCAAGTTACGATAAGAATGCAACTAACATCACATAGCCCTCTTCTAACAGAATTTGGGCATCAAGATGAGCTCAAATGAAAATGATGCAATGAGATGAAATGATCTACACTTGAGGCGAACAATTTGAAATATTACACGCACAAAGCGGAGCTACAGATCTGAGAGTTATGGCAGGATGAATATGGCATGATAATGACAAAATGTCTCGGGACTTGGGAGAAAATCAACCTCCGAAAAAGTCAGCAGGTCGGAGGGTGGATCCAGGGTCGAGGCGGCGAGGTTCTCCGGCGAGGCGGGGAGGCAGCGCCGAGGCGGCGGAGGCAGCCGCAGCGAGGCGAGGCTCGTCCCGGCGGATCCGCGGATCCGGCGCAAGCGTGAGTCACGAGGAGGCAGGAGATCGGGCAGCGAGATGGTGGCGAGGCGGCCATGGGGGAGAAGCGGTGGCGGCAGGGCAGGAGGAGGCGAAGGCGTGAGGCCTTGAGGCGGAGGAGGCCAGGGCAGCGGATGGCCACCGGCAATGGCGGCCGGCGAGCCTGTGGTGTGGCCAGATGTGAACGGCATGAGCAGCCAGCGGAGAAAGGTGGGGCACTCATGAGGCAGAGGCAGCAGGCCTTGGGCAGCAGGCGGCAGCCATGTGTGGCAGGAGCCACGTGGCAGAAGCGGATTCGCCGGAGCACAGCAGCTGGACATGTCCGTGTGAGCGGACATGTCCGGCGGCGGGAGGAAGGGCAGCTAGGGTTTGGGGAGTTAGGCTGCGAATTTGGGGGGATCACCTATTTATAGATAGGAGGAGCTAGGAAGCTCCAAATGAGGTGCGGTTTTGACCCCCTTGATCGTGATCGAGCGACCGAGAGCATGGAGGGAGTTAGGTGGGTTTTGGGGCACTTTGGAAGGGTGTTGGGCTGCAAAGAAGGAGGCTTTATGGTTACCGGTTAACCGTTGGAGTATCAAACGACCTCAAATGGCACGAAACTTGACAGGCGGTCTACGGTGGTATACCAAGGCCTCTTGACAAACCTCGGTCCATTCGAGACCGTTTAACACCCTTTACGAAAAAGAGGTAAAAGAGGCGGCGGGAGACATAGGAGTGCGGATTGCAAAAGCGGACAGCGGGGAAAATTCTCGGATGCATGAGGCGAACACGTATGCAAAATGAAATGCACATGATGACATGATATGAAATGCAAATGATGACATGGCAAAGTGCAACACATAAACAAATGACATAGCAGCAATGACAATGAATAGCTGGCGGACACACAGGCGCGCCGAATCCGGGTGTTACAACACTCCTCCACTAACAAGAGATCTCGTCCGAGATCTTAGGACCGAACGAAAGGGAAAGGGATGAGGTGAAACAAGAACTCAAGAGAAGAATCAAAGAATCGAGAGCACTCGAGAAGAAGAGAGAGCAGCGAGAATGGCGAGAATCGGAAAGTCACGGAAGCAGATAGACTATGAAAACACTCGTTCTAACGGAGTGGTTAGAATGAGAAAAAACGAATAAAATGAAGCGATTTAGGCGCACTCTGGTTGAACAAGGAAAGAATAGAACACGAACTTGAGAGGATGGAATGATAGTTGACGACATAAACAGCATAATACCTCCGAAAGAATTGGAAAAATTGAATGAAAAGAACTTAGAAGGTAGGATTGGTGGAGTTGTTGAGAAAATCAACAACGAAAGAATAAACTTGTTGTGGACTTATGGATAACATCTCAAGATCATAAGGTGATAACCGACCACAAATTGAAATGATTGGATAGCTGAGAATAACGAAGAAATGCAAAACTCCACTTCAAAGAATATGGAGAATTAATTGCACTTGAGATGCGAGAAGAAAAGATACTTGAACTCCACCAACAAGAATCTTGATGAACTCTTGAAGAATGATTTAAATCATGAAGATCCACCATGAAGAACTCCGGTGACAAAGGATGATGAGATAGAATGAAGGAAGAAAGAATAAGATGAGCCTTGCGGTGATTTAGATGGAGGTTCCGACAAAATGGCTGAGGAAATTTGAACTCCGGAAAAGAAAAGATGGAAACACTTGGAACTAGAATTTATTCATCAAGAACAAACTCGAAGGAAGGATTACTCACTTGAGGAAATAAGAATAAGATTTATTGTATGCTTATCCTTCATCAAATTAAATTGATGCCAAGCAATGGATTTTGCATACTACTTATTCTTCTTGAAAAAGAATTAAAGAAATATGGCATAAAACTTGAGAAAGTCTTCATGAACCACCGATAGAATTGAAAAGAGCGAATGAAATAAAATGATAGTGAAGGAAAAAGAATCTTGAGCGAACCACCGTTAGAACTCGGAAATGGTGCGAAGAGAATGAATCACGGGAAGAATTAGAAACCACGAAGATACGAGGAAAATTAGAGACAAGAGAGCGAAGAGATCGTGAACTGATTAATGAATGCTTGAGCGAAGCACGGAAGAATATTGAGATGAGCGAAGCTGAAAACTTGGAGCGAAGAAATATTCGAAAAGATGGCCTCCGGATGATTGAGGCGGAAAGTAACTCCTGGGATACTCGGATGGATGAAAAGAATTTGCATATTGGAAACAATTAGATAGGATAACATCGAGCTAGCACCATGAATCTCGGAGAGCGGAAAAGATTTAAGAAACTCTACTTCAATCTTCAAAGGCGACGATAAACACCACCAAAATTCTTGGGATACTCGGGAGAATGAAAGCGAAGAGGTTGAGCCAACAATGAAATGGTTTGAAATCGATCTTGAAAAGGCATCATTTGTTGAAATTCATTCTTACGTCAGACTTGAAAAGAATTTAGGATAACTCCGGGTAATTAGAAGAGTCAGGTAAGATCCTGGGAAAAGACCAGTGGGTTAGGGCCCACTAAAAGAAAACACCGTCGGAAAGAATTGTTGAAGAGATAGATGATGCACCGGAACAATTGAAATATTAGAATGAGGTGATAACCTCGAATTAATTAGAACAGAGCGAATCTCTGAGATGTCTTGAACTCGGAATGATTGAATGGCGAGAGGCAAATGAGCAAGGAGAACACTTGATCCAAGGAAAAGAATGTGATCAACCGAAAGACTTGAATTGAATCCACGGAAAAGAAAGGGATGAAGAATGGCGAACAAGGCGAGAATTCACGGTTGAAACAATTGACAAAAAGGCTGAAGAGGCTCCACACGAATGGAATTGATGGTGAGAGAGACTCGGACTCCGGGAATAAGAGGGTGGGAGGCGGAAAACAAAGACAACTTGGAAGGGAAACCGACGAATAACTTCAAGAGAAACACGGTTGAAATCATTGAGGAAAGAAAGCAAAGACTTCACACGAGTAGGGATGGATACTCGATAGCGGACTCGGTTCGAGAAGAAGAAGGGTGGGCGGGTTGGAAAAACAAGGACAACCGGACAAGGAGAAACAACGGCGTCGGAGGAAGAGCGAGGATTGAACTTGGCAAAGATGAAGATGGTCGAGTCGACTTGGCGAAATGCACCGGACAAAGAGGATGGACAACTCACGACACTAACCACGTGATCCTAAAGAAATATTTGAGCGGGAAGAGAGTAATCAAAACACCTCGTCAAGATTCCTCACGGAGGCGACGAAGGGCGGAGGGTAAAAAGAATTCCTACTCTCGATATAACTAGACTCGAAAATAGTTTTTCTAGACTCAACAACGGCCAAACTACGATCAAATCAAGGGGCTCCTAGGGTCGGTCGAGGCTCGATACCAACTTATCACACCCAATATCGACCCTATCCAAAAGGAACTCGGCGGTCCCACCAAGGATAGACCCGCATATTGAAGCGCTTTTGCAAGGTGGATATCATTACATCAACATTACATAATAGATGGGGATACATACATAAGGCACAAGTGCCACAAGAATACATCAACATCATATACAAGATCAACATCGACTACGGATGAAACATAAGCGAAACTCAAGCGACATCCACCATGCTAGCCCAGGCTGCCGACTGGAACCTATCCCCGATCGAAGAAGCGGAAGAAGAACTCAAGACAAGCAAACATCGCTCTCGCGTCATGATCATTGCATAACCTGTACACTGCTGCTGTTGGTGTAGTAATCTGTGAGCCACGAGGACTCAGCAATCCCATTACCATGGGTATCAAGACTAGCAAAGCTTAAATGGGAAGGAAGGGGTAAAGTGGTGAGGTTGCAGCAGCGACTAAGCATATATGGTGGCTAACCAGCATAAGTAAGGCGAGAAGAGAAACAAAGGCAGTGCGTCAACTAGTAATGATCAAGAAGTGATCCTGAACTCCTACTTCGTCAAACATAACCCGAAACCGTGTTCTCCTCTCGATCAACCCGAAAAGAGACACTCACGAGTTCGCTACGGTTGGTGTAGTTTAGAAGAGTTTGCTTCAAGTTTACTACAACGGATATTAACAAATTCCCATCGCCACATAACATGAGCACGGCTCTCGAAAGTTTATACCTGCGGGGTGTCCCAACAACCCATGATAAGCTCTCGCGATCAACGAAGGATATTCCTTCTCCCGGGAAGACCGATCAGTCTGGAATCCGGCTACAAGACATTCGACGACAATAAAACAAGACCAGCAAGACCTCCGGCGTGCTGACACCACGATAGTAGCAGCGTATCTCGTCTCGAGCCACGACCGGATGAGCAGTCCGTACAACTAAAACCAAACCCCAAGTTTCCTTGAGGGCTGCAAAGCACTCTAGTTTGGACCAACACTTAGACAAGCATTGGCGGGGGCTGAATAAAGATGACCCTTGGGTTAATTACTCCCAAGGGAAATGTAGGTGGTGGTGAGGCAAATGGTAAAACCAATGTTGGGCCTTCTTTGGAGAGTCTTATTCAAAGCGAACTGTCAAGGGGTCCCATAAATAACCCGACAGCGTTAGGGGCGCAAAATCCAGGAACATAATACCGATATGGCGGAAACTAGAGGCGGCAAGAGTGGAACAAAACACCAGGCATAAGGCCGAGCCTTCCACCCTTTACCAAGTATATAGATGCATTAATTGAACAAGATATATTGTGATATCCTAACAAGTAAACATGTTCCAACAAGGAACAACATATCCATGTTCAACAAGGAACAAACTTCATCTTCACCTGCAACTAACAAGCGCTATAAGAGGGCTGAGCAAAGCGGTAACATAGCCGAACAACGGTTTGCTAGGAAGGTGCAAAGGTTAGAGGCTGACATGGAAATTTGGGATGGCTTGATAAGCAGGTAATAGGTAGCGCAGCAAGCGATAGAAACGAAGCAACTAGCATAGCAATGATAGTAGTGAGATCCGAGGGTAGCGGTCATCTTGCCTGAAATCCATAAGGAAGAAGAACGAGTCCATGAAGAAGGCGAGCGGATGAAGCCGAACCAAGCGTGAGCGAGCGAATCCTCACGATGCATAGCAGCAGGAACTAACAAGAAGAAGCACACAACATAGTAAACACACCACAAGTGAACAAGACATGATGCACAACAAGCATGATGCATGACAAGCTACATGAAGCTACTCATGGCAAGAGATGATGCAAACAAGAACAACACATCAAAGCAAGTTTAAATGAGGCCGGAAACAACATATAACAATTCCGGTAAGTCCTCATATGCAAATTTCGAAATTGGTCCAGATCTGAATAAACCTTATGTTCAAGTTTTTAAACAACAAGTTAAAGAGCACCAATAGGATCTACACGAAATTCTAGTCAAGTTACATATAAAGTTCATTAGATTCGGAGCTACGGCCTAGAAGATATGAGCAAAACAAGTTAAACATGGCATTGATGCAAAATGCATACAAACATAAAGCAAACACCTCAAAACAAGGATGCAACATGATAATATGAAGCTACATGCAAAATCAAGCAAGTTTCATATAGAGCACACTCAAAAGCGAACAGCGGATCAACACATACACCCTATACAAGTTTAAAGGACAAGCTGTCCAAAACAGCAACTAGGCATCTTGCAAGCACCAAAACACTATGCTACAGCATCTCAACGTAATAACAAAAGGCATGGGCATGATGTACAGGTAAAAATTACAAAACATGAACACAGATCTATCTCCGAAACCACTAGAACATGCTCAAACACACATGGCAAGATTGCAAATAATAACGAGTTTCAGACTTATCGAGGAAATAACATCGAGGTTGCAATGTTTAGAGCTATTAAACAACATGTTACAGGAACTTATCATGGCAAACAAAGGCATTTCATGATACTACTAAATTCATAGAACAAAAGTCCTTAGTGACCATAACCCAAAAGGCCACGAGAAAATAAGATGGCACACATGTAAACATGGCAAGTTATATTACAGATTTGGTGGCAGGAACAACAATAAGTAGGCATGTTGGTGAGCTTGAACCACTCATCACAGAGCAATACATGGCATGGCAAGGCAACTCACAGTAAGAAGACATGGCATAGAAGCTATACATGGCAAGAACAACATCATAGCATACGGATCAACTACAACAACCTTGGCAAAATTGAATAACATGTAAACAATCTGCGAGGAAACATTTTATAGCAAAAGTATAGCTCGATTGACTCAAGCTATGGCACTCCATAATTGCAAATAAGGGCATGGATGAATAGATAATAACCATATGTTCAAAACATCCTTACTGAAGTATCTCAAAATAAGCATGGATCTCTCGGTAGCATCAAGTTAACATGGCATAAAAATAACTTGATGAGCAGGGGCTGAAATCAGCAACATCATGAAGCCTAGTTTGCATGCTTGTGCTAGTCACCACAGAGATCACAAAAATACATAGCATACACCTGTAAATATGGCATGGCATATTACAAAACACATGTAGGACTCAAGTTCATAGGGTGCACACATCAATCATGGAAAAAATGACAAAAGTGCAAGTTACGATAAGAATCAACAACTAACATCACATAGCCCTCTTCTAACAGCATTTGGGCAACAAGATGAGCTCAAATGAAAATGATGCAGTGAGATGAAATGATCTACTCTTGAGGCGAACAATTTGACATATTACGGACAAAGCAGACTACGGATACATAGTTATGGCATGATGAATATGGCATATTAATGACAAAATGTCTCGGGACTTGGGAGAAAATCAACCTCCGAAAAAGTCAGCAGGTGGAGGGTGGATCCAGTCAGGCGGCGAGGTTCTCTGGCGAGGCGAGGCAGGCGGCCGGAGGCATGAGGCGGCGGAGGCAGCGCAGCAGGCGAGGCTCGTCCCGGCGGATCCGCCGGATCCGGCGCAAGCCTGAGTCACGGAGGCAGGAGATCCGGGCAGCGAGATGGTGGCGGCGGCGGCCATGGCGGGGGCCGTGGCGGGCCGGGCCTGGGAGGCCAGGCGTGGGCCTTGGCGGAGGAAGGCGGGAGGCGGCGGATGGGCACAGGCCGGCCGGCGGTGGTGGCGGCGTGGCCAGTGTAGCAGCGATCAGCCCAGCGGAGAAAGCAGGCGCTTCAGCAGGGAAGGCGTGTGGGTGTGAGGCAGGGCTTGAGTGTGAGCCAGCCTCGGGCCAGGCGGGCCAGTGCAGTGTGGTGATGGGAGCCACGTGGCGGCGGATTCGCGAGAACTCTGCGGCTGGACATGTCCGGCGACACGGACATGTCCGTGGGGGAGGAGGACAAGCTAGGGTTTGGGGAGTTAGACCCTTGAATTTCGAGAGGTCACCTATTTATAGATAGGAGGAGCTAGGAAGCTCAAATGAGGTCTGATTTTCGGCCCTGTGATCGTGATCGAGCGACCGAGAGCATTGAGGGAGTTAGGTGGGTTTTGGGCCACTTTGGAAGGGTGTTGGGCTGCAAATAGAAGGAGGCTTTTACGGTTACCGGTTAACCGTTGGAGTATCAAGCGACCTCAAATGGCCGAAACTTGACAGGCGGTCTACGGTGGTATACCAAGGCAGCTTGACAAACCTCGGTCCATTCGAGACCGTTTAACACCCGCTTACGAAAAGAGGTAAAAGGGGTCTTGGGAGACATAGGAGTGCGGATTGCAAAAGCAGGCAGGGAAAATGCTCGGATGCATGAGGCGAACACGTGTGCAAAATGAAATGCACATGATGACATGATATGAAATGCAAATGATGACATGGCAAAGTGCAACATGCAATAAAATGACATAGCAACGGCGAATAATGGCGGACACAGGCGCATCGAATCCAGGCGTTCTGAGATGGATCCATGGTCGGCGATCCTCTTGGTAGTCGCTGGGTCGGTGAGGGACGGCGTGAGCTGTCGTGGCGCGACTCTCATGGCGGAGAAACTTTCGGGAAAAAGTGGTTTGGTGGCGGTGGTTCTCGTCGAAATGGAGTAGGGGAAGTGTCGAGGGGAGGATGAGAGGTTTCTGGTGAAGAGATTGGAGAGGGAAGCTCTGGTTGCGCGCTTGGCCCAGTCGAGGCGGCGGTGGAACGGCGGCGGAGGTTGAAGATGACCTGTTCCCTCAAATTGGTGGCGATGGGGCGTTAGTGAGGCGGCGTGAGGCTACGAGGGCTCGTGGGCGCTCGGGGCTCCCTTAAATAAGCGATGGAGGTCGGTTCGGCGGCGGAGATAAACGACGGCGGACCGCCATCTGTAGCTAGAGGCGGCGTGGCGGCAGCGCTAGGGGCAAGCTGTGGATGAGCACGCACTGCTCACGAGGGGTAGGTGGCGAGCAGGGGTGGCTTTGGCGCCGACCACGGTCCGAACTGCTAGCGGCCGGCAGCTAGCCATCACAGCCCTCTGGCGGTGTGTTGTGGGGCACCAGGTTGGTCGAGGTGGTGTGGCGGTGCTGGGGGGACCTGACAGGCTGGCTGGGGCCTGGTTTTGAGTCTTGAGGTGGGGCCAGCGGTGACTCGGGTGCATCATCGGGTGCCAAGCATGCGCTCGGTAGCGCCTAGAAACACGCCCGGGGTGTGCTCAACGATATGCCATGGCAGCCTAGAGTTCAAACTACGAGTTAGCGAGAAATAGGTTATGGGCTGGGGCAAAACCTTAGGACATCTTGGTTAGGTTAGGAGCTCAAGCTCACAATGTAAACTTGAAATCATGCGGCTGGTCATGCACTCGGGGTGTTTGACAAAATGCCAAAGGCACCTAGGTAGCTCTTGGGTGGCCAAACTTTCCAGATCAGTGTCTCTATGGATATAAGAGAGGTGGTGAAGTCGGTTTGCAAAAAGGAGAAACTTGCTAGTGCAAGTTTTGCAAAACTTCGATTCAGGCAGGGAGTGAGTGGCATCATTTCATGGACCAAAAGTGTTCCAAATAGAGCATGCTCCTGGACTTAGGGGTTTTGCAAGGTTGACTACAAGCATGAGAAAACACAAGGTCATTAGAGCAAGAAATAATAGAGTTGTAGTAGAAAACACAAGTCTGGTCGAGAATGAAAAAGAGAACATTGCACTCAAATTTTCAAAGAACATCACTATGTTTTTGCATAAAGTTGGATGGCATGCTACTCTTGACATCCCAAAATTTTGAGTGGAGCTCTAGGAAATATTTAAATGGGTTGTAGTGCAAAAATGCCTTTGGACCAGAGAAGGAAACCAGGTGAAAGAACCCAAAATAAGCAATGAAATAAATTTATTAGTGCACATAATTGATTTAGAGACATCTCATGACATCTCCAAATTTTGGTTGAAATTTTAAGTGATTCTATCAAAAGGTCGTAGTTCAAAAGGAGCTCCAAAAATTTAATATAGTTCATTTCAATGAATAAAGCTCAAGGTGAAATAATTTAATAAACAATTCTACTTATTTAGAAATTGTTTTAATGAGATGCAAAGAAGTCCAATGTATTTTGGAAAGCTCCACTTGGGAAAATACAAAACTCCTTAACAATAAAGAAGAGTTCTGAAATCAACAAAATAAAGATTTTTAAAACCCTTGGCAAAAAATTAAATATTGAAATATTGGCAAAAAATTTTGGGGTGTTACGGACTTGGAGGAGGTGGCTGACACTTTGCGGACTTGGTGGACTTGCGGGAGGGGAGTCTGCTGACTCGGTGGCGGACTTGACGAGGTCGGTGATCACGGTGTCGGTGGCCTTGAAGATGATGCAATCCTTTTTCCATAGGATGACACAATGTTTGGCCTCTCCGAAAGTGCTCGTCGTCACCTCCGGGAATGTGAAGCTCTAGGTCGAATATGGGTCCACCACCTCATCAACCAAGCCACGAGCATAGCCCGCTGGAATCGGGTTGCAATGGAAGGTTGCCTTGGGGGATTTGTAAAAGCAGCAGCGTCCGCCACCTTCATGGATATGTTCTTCATTTTGATGTGTAGCTGCATAATTAGTGTTATCGTGATGTCATCCACGGGTATCTATCCAGCATTGCATCGTCCGGAGGCGGAAGCCCGCTGCTTCTCGGCATGGATGGGCGGTGCTATCAATCTTTGGATCAGCGGCGTCCTCTTTGTCTTTTGTCTTTTGTCTTTTGCTGGCTCTCTCCATTCTTGAAGGGAGATCGGGAGTTGGTCCTTCACAAGAACTCCATTGACGAGCGAACTTGTCCGCAATCTTCTTAGGCGCTAATGGTTCGCCATTAGGTCTGATTTCCTCGATATTGTACTTTACACCTCCTTCAACTTTTGTTCGGGCCTCGTTTAGTCCTTTTGCACGAAGATTTGCTCGATCCGGATGGCTAAAGAACAAAGATCGGTTCGTTAATATATCTTCAAGTCATTTAAAACATGTGATGATCACGGATGCCTGCTTATATAAATATATATACCTCGCGGTCTTTGTTGTTTCAAGATCAACATTTTCTTCGTCATCATCATAATCATAGTTCATGACTTCATCAATTCGATTAAATCGCGATCGAATATCATATCACCCTCTCGGTGTTGTTTAGAAATTGAACCGTCATAATCTTCTTCATTACGATCATCATCGGCCCGTGAGGATGGCGTATCATATCGAACATGGCCTGTTCTCCCTCTCTGCGGTATTGTCCGCCATAGCTTTTATTTAACTAATCAAAAGAAATATAAAACAATTTAGTATTCAAATTACATCGTCTCGAATAATAGATATAATCTAGAATACATCGTCTCGCATAATAGATATAATCTCAAAAACATCGTCTCGAATAATAGATATAATCTCGAATACATCGTCTCAAATAATAGATATAATCTCGAATACATCGTCTCGAATAATAGATATAATATCAAATACATCACTGGCTAGGTAGCTAATAAAGATCGAATAGTACAGAAGAATCTAGGACACTCGCGGTTCTGCGGCTGCGGCGGTGGACACCCAAAGAAGGAACCCTCACGGGATCATAGCTGAAGTGAGATCCTGAAGAAACTGCCGGTATTGGAGAATCTGCCGCCCTCTAGCAACCATGTAGCGATGGACATGCTCGTCCTCCTCCACGACACGGCGGCGTACCACCTCCGGCTGGGCAGCTCCTCAGCCTGAAACTGGTCCCAGGAGCGCCACCAAGCGAGATCGGGGTCGACGATGGGACCGGGGCGGGTTCCTCATCAGCGGCGCGCCCTCGAGCAGCACCTCCGGTGCCAGCCAGTGAGCCAGATCCGGACATGGGTCAGCGGACGTCGTCATGGAAGGGTCGACGGCGAGATCTTGGCGAACATCGTCGAGAACAAATACTAGCTATATGCCATAAAAAGTAACATTTTTTAATGATTGGATTTTGATAACTAACATTTCTATATAACACTAATTATGCTATCATTGCATATGTCAAAATTCTATATGCTATTTCATACTAATTAAGCATCTAACACTAAAACAGAAAAAACAACTTCTATACATCCATTAAAAACAGAAAAACAACATTATATAAAAAATTCCATACTAATTAAACACTAATTATATCCATCTAACATGCATTCATACATATATACTAGTGAAAAACAATAATCTAAAAATCTAAACTAATTAAACATACAAAATATGTATATACTAATATATACATGCATTCATACATATATCGTGTGTGTGTGTGTTCATCATGCTTGTGTGTGTATGGGCTCGGGGAGGCGCCCATGGTGGCCCTGGGAGGAGAGGAGAGGGTTAGGGGAGAGCTCACAGTGGCGGCAGCGGCAAGCAGCGGCTGACGGCAGGGCAGCGACCGGCAGGCATGGCATGAGGCGGCGAGGAGGGTGACAGGGGGCAGGCCAGGCAGGCGGCAGATCTGGCGGCATCGGGGGCCAGAAGCGGCGGCAGGGGAGGGAAGCGGCGGCAGCTGGCAGAGGCGGCGGCAGGGGACGAAGCGGCGGCAGCGGCGTGGTCGTGACAGTGTCGATCGATCGAAGGAAGGCGGTTTAATGGGAAGCAGAGGAAGAAAGCAGAGGAGAATGAAATTTTTGAAGTGTTGTATATATAGAAGGCACCTTTAGTACGGTTGGAACCACCAACGGTACTAAAAATCTATTTTAACCAGCCAAAGCGGCGAGAGCGACCCCTTTAGTACCGGGTGGTGGCACAAACCGGTACTAAAGGCCCTACTAATGCGGTTTGTGCCCGACCGGTACTAAAGGGGTCTTGTTTGCGCAGCAGTGCTTGATCTTGACAAGTTTAGTCCCACCTCGCTAGCTGAGGCGACCGCACTGGTTTATAAACCCCGTCGGTCGCTCTCTCGAGCTCCTCTCCAAAGCAGGCTTCTTGGGCCTCGTATTCTTTGCTGCCTGTGGGCCACTTGGCCTTCGGGCCTGCATCACAGCCCAACAACAGGTTGGGTTTCTAGTCGTATCAGGCCGCTCTGGCCTAGTAAGTGAGCTTTTTAATTTTTTTGCTTTATTTATTTTTGTGTTGTTTTTTGTGTATTTAGAGTTTATTTGTGAATATTTTTGCTTTAGGTACAAAAATTACAAACTTTACATTTGTGCCGTAGTTTTCAAATTTGAATAGTTTAAATTTTGAATTATTTGAAATTAGTGTGAATCACTAGTTTGTGAATAACTTAACTTTAAAAATCAGTGAAGGCATGAAAGAATTTGTTTGCACATAAAATTTCTTGGCGTTTCAAATGCCAAAACACATAACTACCTAACTATTACAGAGATTCCCCTCTGGGTGTGAAACACGAGAAGAAAGTGATGATAGTGAAGCCAATCACATCCAGATCTTTGGGTGTGAAACTTTTCTTCAGCGTGTGTCCCTTTGCTTGCGTAACCATGGAAAATCTTCATCATTTAGCGGGATGCTCGGGTCAATATTCACTTTGTGAATGGAGCAATTTCATCAAACTTTTCATAATCTTGACATGCATCTTGTCATCCACTCCCACGATGTTTCTCTTCCCGAAAGAACTATGTGCGCTTTGGCTCATCGTCACGATGCATTAACTTCCTTATCTTTTCTTTTCTTGGCTTGGTAGACATGTCCTTCACATAGAAAACCTGTGCCACATCATTGGCTAGGGACGAATGGTTAGTCTGCATCACATAAGATTGTTGAGATCCTTGTTGTCATTCCGTCTGCGGGTCTTCCGTTACCCGCCTCGTGTCATATTGACCCATTTGCACGAAACAAAGGGACCTTTAAACCACGTCGATAGTCAAGTTCCTATATGTCCTGTATATAACCATAATATGTTTCCTTTCCGTCTTGGTTTACGCATCAGCGGACACCACTGTTTTAGTTGGTGCTCTTCTTATCTTGGGCGTCGTGTAAAATGTATTACCATTTATCTCGTACCCTTTGAAAGTCATTATATTCGAAGATGGTAGCGGGACAGCAAGTACATGTCATCGCAATAGAGGTGTCATGCATAGTGCGTGTACGCAACCAGTGGCGAAACTCTGGTTTGTTCACGTGTAATCCGGTCATCGGACCGCTCCGGGTGTTTGGGCGTAGCAAATTCTTGTGTTCATCCATATCGGAGCCACCAAGGCAGAATTCTGTAGAAGCTGTGTAGTGTGCTTGGTGAGAGAATGTCCGTCCATACATATTGTTTGTTCCCCTCCTAGCGTGCCTTTTCCATCGATCGCCCTTATGCATAATTCAGGAACACCAATCGGCAAAGTCGGGAATAAAGTCAATACAAAACTCAATGACCTCCTCATTTTGATGGCCCTTGGAGATGCTTCCTTCGGCCTATACGGTTATGAACATATTTCTTTAAGACTCCATGAACCTCTCAAGGGAACATATTGTGTAGAAATACAGGACCCAAAGCGTTAATCTCTTCGCATTGATGAACTAGGGCGTGCGTCATGATGTTGAAGAAGGATGGTGGGAACACCAACTCGAAGCCCGACAAGACATTGCACCAAATCATTACTGTAACCTTGGTATGATTTCTGGATCGATTACCTTACGAGAGATTGCATTGAGAAATGCACATAGCTTCACAATGTCTAATCGAGCGTTTTCGGTAAAGCCCCTCAATGCAGCAGAGCGGTTGCGTCATAATCACGTGGCAGTCATGAGACTTTAGGTTACGGAACTTTTCTCTACCATGTTTATTATTCCCTTTATATTCGACGAAGCGGGCGGTACCTTAATCTGAGCAGGCATTCAAAGAAGATTTCCTTCTCTTCTTTGGTAGGCGTAGCTTGCATGACCACGATGTATGCCGTCTTCTCCGTGCATCGTTGATGGTCCTCCGTGCCTCGGTGTATCTTTTGTCTTCCCATACACCAAGAAGCCAAGCAGGGTCACACAAAGATTCTTCATCACGTGCATCACGTCGATTGCGGAGGCGGACCTCTAGGTCTTTCAATATGGCAGGTCCCAAAATATAGATTTCTTCTTCCACATGGGTGCCGTCCGTCGGCGTCCTTGAACAGGTTGTCGCGGGATCTTTCCAAATATCACCTTCAAATCCTTGACCATATCATGTACATCAGCACCGATGCGGTGGCGAGGCTTCGTCCGTGATCCGCCTCACCTTTGAAATGCTTGCCTTTCTTTCTTCACGGGATGCCTGCTCGGAAGAAATCGGCGATGTCAGTACATTCTTCTTACAACTATTCAAATATATCTTGTCGGTATCATCCAAGCAGTCGTGCATCCGGTATCCCTTGTTTATGCATCACGAAAGGTTCTTGAAGCAGGCCAATCATTGATGGTCACGAACAACAGCGCCTTTAGGTCAAATTCTTCCCCATGTGCTCATCACGCCGTACACCTGTTCCATTCCACGGTTGTAGAGTTCTTCAACTAATGGCCTTAGGTACACATCAATGTCGTTGCCGGGTTGCTTAGGGCCTTGGATGAGCAGCGGCATAATAATGAACTTCCGCTTCATGCACAACCAAGGAGGAAGGTTATACAAACATAGAGTCACGAGCAAGGTGCTATGGTTGCTGTTACGCTCCCCAAAGGATTAATGCCATCTGCGCTTAGACCAAACCATACGCTCCTTGCGTCATCGCAAACTCCTTCCGTACTTTCTTTCGATTTTTCTCCACTGCGACCCGTCGTGGTACTCTCAACTTTCGTCTTTCTTACGGTCTTCTACGTGCCATCGCATCGCTGGGCATGCTCTTTGTTTTGGAACAAAGCGTTTCAAGCTGTGGTATTATAGGAGAATACCACATCACCTTAGCAGTAATCTTCTTCTGAGGCGCTCGCCCTCGACATCACCGAGGTCATCGCGGCTGATATTATAGCGCAATGCACCACATACCGGGCAAGCATTCAAATCCTCGTACTCACAGCGGTGAGGATGCAATCATTAGGGCATGCATGTATCTTACGCACCTCTAACCCTAGAGGGCAGACAGCCTTCTTTAGCCGTGCGTACTCTCGGGCAATTCGTTGTCCTTTGGAAGCATATCCTTTATCATTACCAGCAACTTTCCAAATCCCTTATCGGATACACCATTCTCGCCTTCCATTGCAGCAATTCGATGTGGTGCCCAGCTTTTCTTGTCACCCTCATGAATTCGGGTACAACAATTTTTGTGATCCTCTAACATGCGCTGCAACTTCTTCTTCTCCAAATCACTTGCGCAGTTTCTCTTTGCATCGGCAATGGCCCGACCTAGATCATCAGCGGGCTCATCGATGCCTCTTCTTCGACTTCTTCCGCATTGCCGACTCAGCTTCTTCCGCATTACCGGCTCAGCTTCTTCCCCATTGTTGTATCATCGTATTCAAGGAACCCATGGCGGGATAGCTGTAAATCGTCCTCTTCTTCTTCATTGTCTTCCATCATAACCCCTCTTTCTCCATGCTTGGTCCAAACATTATAGTGCGGCATGAAACCGGACTCAAACAGGTGGGCGTGAATGGTTCTTGGCGTAGAAGTAATTGCGACCATTCTTACAGCCACACATGGACAAGGCATAAAACCATCCGCCCGCTTGTTTGCCTCGGCCATAGCGAGAAAAGTATCTGCGCCCTCAACGAACTGGGGAGAGCATCGGTCATCGATACATCCATTGCGGCTCATCTTCATTACACAACACGAATAGACCAAATTAATACAAGTTCATACAACACTTAAATGCAACAAACAAATAACTCTCTAGCTAAAGCATTTAAATGCAACAACAAATGCGATCAAGATCGCAACTAAAATAACAATTGATCCAACAACATAATGATACCAAGCCTCACTATCGATGGCATATTTTCTAATCTTTCTAATCTTCAAGCGCATTTTCTCCATCTTGATCTTGTGATCATCGGCGACATCGGCAACATGCAACTCAATTCCATCTTCTCCCCTCAATTCTTTTCAATTTTTCTTTCAAGTACTCGTTTTCTCTTTCAACTAAATTTAACCTCTCGACAATAGGGTCGGTTGGAATTTCTGGTTCACATACCTCCTAGATAAAAATATCTATGTCAACTTGATGGGCATAATTTGTCATAAACACGAAATGCAACAAATAGTTTTAAAGAGAATATACCACATCCTAATCATAACAAGGGCGAGGGCCGGCGGGACGGATATCAAAACCATGGCACTATGTATAACAAACAACGTCGGGTAAGATAATTATCGAGTAACTATATATCCAAATCACACAAACATCAATTTTTTATACAAAATTTCATGAACAAGAGGCTCACCACAAGGTGGTGCCAGTGACAGGATGGTGCGAGGCGATCAGCAGTGAATTCTGACGGAGATTTAGAAGGCACTAAGTAAAACACACCTACATATGCAAACTAAGTGTTATTTTGACCTCAAATTGCATATAAATCAAATACTACCACATATAATTCCTCCCAAATTACTAAAACCCATAATTAATCACTATATAAACCAATCCAAGAGCTAATCTAGCAATGAGAGATGAAAGGACAAAGTTGCTAACCTTGGTGATCATTTGAATGGATGGGGGCCTGTAAATCTTGACAAATTTGGGGCAAATTTTGTGATGAACTCGAGAGGAAGAAGGGAAGAACAGAGGAGAGGGAGAGGGGAAAGGGGGAAGAACAGAGTGCGGGTGGACGAAGGGTTTATATAGGGCGACCTTTAGTACCGGTTCGTGCCACGAACGGTACTAAAATCTTGAAAACCCCCCTCGACAACATCCTGCCACCACTTTCTTTAGTACCGGTTAGTAGCACGAACGGTGCTAAATCCATCCTGAACGGTACTAAAGACCTCCTCCCGCCTAGCCGTTGGAACCGGCACTAATGGACACATTAGTGCGGTTCTATCTAAACAGGACTAATGTGTCTCACATTTGACCCTTTTCTACTAGTGAAACTATCTCGAGTCCTCTAAAGTAAGCCCCAACACATTCACGCATGTTTCATCTCTCTCTCACGATATATCTGATGGCGATCATTGTTTTTGAAGATAAAGCACGATCGTACATTGGACTTTAGAATCCACTCATTACGGTCACCATTTATGTTTTGTGGTTATTATCTGATCACGAGCTCACCGTACAACTCTGTATTTGCTCAAGACACGACTAGTTGACCGATTCGCGCTCCACGTGGCACCTTTAGTGTTGCATCACATTATCTCACTACCATCGGGCCCACCTCTCGTCTTGTATCTACTCTACATCTACACTCTAATAAAATACTAGCAAGATGCCCATCGTTGCGGAACATCAAGATGCATTTGTATGAGTAGTCCCTACGCCAGAAGCTGCCGAGTGCTCCCGCTCTGGCTCGCGCGACCACGCTCCTGCTCCAGCACGTCAAGACCCGCTGCTCCGGCTGCAGCGCATGGGGACCCATAAGACCAAGCTCTTAGTCACCCAAGGCCTCCCGTGGCTACAGCAGGCTGTCGTGCCTTCCTGCCTGAGCTGCCTTGCGTCGCGTGGCCCGGCAAGTTCAAGCCAGACCTGCCTCCTCGCTTCTGACAGTGCGGCCGACCCATGAGTTCCTCCAGCTCTATGAGCTGGGCATCAGCCGCCAGCGGAGCGAGAAGGTCATGTCGAACTGGTTTCCCATGGCGCTCAGGGCCAGGGCCCTTTTGGCTCTGAACACTGGCTCGAGGCACGATCTCCTCCTGGGGCGAGATCGCACCCGCTTCATTGCCAACTTCAAGGTACTCGTGACGGCCACCGCCGTGGCGACATCGCGCATCAAGCAGCAACCGGGGAGACCTGCGAGAAATACATCGGCGCTTCAACAATGCCGCCTCAAGATTCCCAAGGTGACCGAGGAGGCCATCATCTCCGCCTTCTCCGGCGGTGTGCGTGGCGTCGAGATGAAGGAGGGCTGGCGATGCATGAAGACTTGTGCACTTCCTTGGAGCTGTTCAACTTGGCGACCAAGTGCGCCGGCTGAGGAAGGCGTCTCTCCTCCTCGAGCTGCCTGCCACGGACCCGGAAGAAGAAACCCAAAGCCAAGGATGTGAGCGCTAGGGGCTGCCGTGCTCGCGGCGAACCCGGACCAAGCGAGGCAGAGATCAGCCGAGTCTTCAAGGGCAGCGGTGCTGCGTGTACCACGACCTCCACCCCAACACCAGCAGTGTCAAGAGCTCGAGCCGTGCGAGAAGGGAGATCGGCCGACATCCGACCCGGCGACCGGGGCTCTGGCCGAGGAGGAGGAAGAGCAGGGGCGTTGGGAAGACCGCGGCCCTCGCCAAGGGTGGCGCGACCAACCTCGCGAGGATCGTTGGCGGGACCCGCCTCGCGAGGAGGCTGGAGGATCAGCCTCGCGAGATCGCCCGCAAGGCAGCAGAGCCTCCCTCCTCTGCCGCCGCAACCAGGAGAAATGAAGACCATCATCGGGGCGAGGGGCTGGGGGCTTCCGGGGCAGCGTGCGATCCTTTGCATCTGGGCGGAGCTCAAGCTGACCTCTCAGCGCATCTTCAAGTAGTTAGCCCATGAAGTGAATGCAGTCCTCCCAAGCTCGAAGCCACCGCCCCTCGGGTGGTGGCGTGCGCCATCACGTTCAGCTCGGCGGATCAGCTCAAGTGTGCGGCCTGGCGGAGTCCTCCGATGCTTTGCTCCCAATCATCGACAACGTGCTAGTCACCAAGACCCTCATCAATGGCGGGGCAGGGCTCAGCGTCTGTCGTGGAAGCGTTCAACAATCGCTAAGTGCCTTACAATCAGCTTCAGCCGACCAAGCCTTTCTCTGGGGTCACCGGCGGCTCCTGAGTCCCGATTGGGCAGGTTCGCCTCCCTGTCACCTTTGGTGTAGCGACAACTACCGCACCGAGCTCATCGACTTGGCGTCGCCCACATTACTTTGCCATACAGCGCCATCCTCGGGTACCCAGCGCTGGACAAGTTCATGGCCGTAACCCTACGGCTACGCGTCCTCAAGATGCCGAAGTGGCGGAGTCATCACGGTGCCCTGCGAAGAAAAAGGCGGTGTGCTCACTGGGCGAGCCTTCGGGGCGCATCCTTTGGAAGGCCGGATCGCGAGCGGAGGCTTCGAGACCGCCCCAAGAAGAAGAAGACATCGTCCGACCCGGCCCCTCGGGAGGCAGGCCCCTTAGGGTCGCGCGCTCTGGGGAACCTCCTTCTATCACATAGGAAGCGCGCTGGCACCCTCCTCGAGGCGGGGCTCGGGGCTCCCGGAGTCCCCGACCTTGCTAAGATCACGAGGGGCGCTTGGGCACCACTTGGGCGTGTTTTGAAGCACGTTTCCCTCAAGAAGGAGCAAGGCAAGGAGGGCGAACCCTCGGGAGTTCGTCGGCAAGATCATTCGGGGCTGCGAGTCAAGAGTCATGAGTGGCAGCCGCGCTTACTGCCGTAGCTCCCCATCCAGGGCGAGGATGGTGGGCTCTGCGTCTGCATCAACATACCAGGGCTCAGCAGAGCCGCCTCTCGAGGCGCCTCTGGCCCTCTCGCGTGGGGCGCTGCGAAGTCCACCCACAGCTACGTTCGCATGCCTTACGGCTTGCCGAGCAGCAGCTGCCTGCGCCATGGCGCCTCATGAGGCATCACAGGCTCAAGAGGCCGAGGCGTTCCACAGCCTGGCGGAGATGGAGATGGTCACGAGGCCACCAGGCGCCTCGGCGCCTCCGAGGCCCCAGAGCACAGGGGCTCGTGAGATCGGCTCCTGCAGCCCACGAGTCTGCTGCACCAACACCCTTCGTCTTCAGCGCTATCGGTGACATCTTTCAAGTTTCATTTCCAGTGGGGCGCCCCAGGGCTGCATTATTCCACTGGCGCGTGGGCCGTCCCTGGCGTGTATCCCTTACTTCATGTTCCTAGCTTATCTTGTTGGGGCGCCCCTCGGGCTGCATCATCCCGAGCCGCTCGGGTCCGACCGGCGATGTTAAATCTTCTTTGCGCTTATCTAAATGGACTTGCTCGCCGTGATTAACATGCTTGACCTGGTTGCCGCTCAAGCGACACCAAGCTGATGGAGCTGCTCCCTAATGGCACGGCAGCTTGCGCATGGGTCCGTCCTGCAATGCCGACAAACCTGAATGGCTGAGCTCGGCGGCGGCAGCCCCGCATAGCGCCACCTCGTCAAGCCTTCAGTGCCTCGTCACCCCTCCGGAGCAACTAACGGTGTCGATTGTCATGGCGAACTTTCATTCTTTCGGTGATGAGCCTGCGGGATCTCTTCAGGACCAGCGTTAGGCGAGGCCCCCCGATGTCTCCTCCACTCTCATCCGCGAACGCTTGCGTTAAAGGGGGTGCACGAGCATCGCGACTCAGGGCTCTGGCTCTCAGCCCTCACCCTCGGCCTTGACCATGACATCGCGACTGGCATACCAGCGGCGGTGAGACTCGTTCGAGGCGGGACCGAGGATGTAGAGCGAAAGGGAGCAAAGGCGAGAGGGAGGGACGCGAGACCTCAAGCGACCCCTCGCTGTCGATGCACGGACCCGGCAACACACCGAGCGGCTCCTGATTCTCGAGATAAGTCACCCCGGAAGCACTAACTAACACGGCACCGTCCCTCACCCGCGCAATCCCGTGTTATAGCGTCGCTCTCCTTTCTCAGCTGAGCGATGGCTGCTTGGCGCTAAGGGGACCTCTTGAGCATCGTGACTCGGGGCACTTAGCGGACCTCGGGCGCTCAGCTCCTAGCCTTGACCGCGACATCGCGACTGGCATACCGGCGGCGGTGAAGCCTGCCTTGGGGCCCAGGACTGTCGGCATGAGCGTCGAGCCCTCACAAGGTTGAAAGGGAGAACTGAGCTAAGGCGGAATGAGCAACTCGCCTGCTTCACGACAAGGATCATATTAACAAACAAGACCACAGGCACCTTACAAGCCCCCACAGGCGCACTTTTGATTCCTCGCGAGGCAGATCTAAAACGCTAACTACGCGCCCTGCAAAAGTCGCCATCATCAACGGTGGGCGCCGGGCACAGCATCACCCCATCAGATCGAGGCGGCGGCGGCTGGTGAGCCCGCCCTGCTCAAAGGCGGCGCAGGCTCGGGGCTCGTAGCTGTCATCGCTCGTCTCGGGTCGTGAAAAGCTCGGCGAGTCCACTGGATCCTCGGCGCCTCCACCACGAGGCTGCAGAGGAGGCGGTCGGTGAGCCTAGCCCTCGCCCTGGCGGGGCCTCGATCACCTCTCCCGGGGCAGCACTCCAGCCGGCGCCCTTCCTCGTCGAAGACCTTGAAACATGACGAAGTGCCGTCGTACTCCAGGTGGATGTGGCGCGCCCTTGTCCTGCAGACCAGGCGATCTCGCCCAGCCTCAGTCATGAAGACCTCGCCGGGGGCAGCGACCGCAACCTCTGCCCGATGCGCAAAGGTGCATGCCGGCATCTTTGCAGCCCGAGCTCGAGGATCCTCCCAGCGGAATCAGCGGAGGCGAAGAAAGGAGGAAGGCGAATCAAGACCGAGGATACATGGCGTGGAGCACGAACTCTCGGAAGGAGCCCTCGGCGCGGACTCGAGGGAGCGACACGCACCTTCGTGACCCGCTTGGCGCCCGGCAATGGCGTCGCCCGTGGCGTTCGGCATCAACTCCTTGAGCCCTCGATGTGGGCGTACAAAGAGCGGGAACCCTGGTGGTGGCCGCTGCGCGAGCCTCGACACCACCTAGTGGGCACCCTCATTCCGATGGCGGAGGGCTAGCCGTTTCTTGGTGAGCGGGTGGGACCCTCTCGGGGAGCTTTTCCCTTCTTTGCAGCGGAGAATCGGCGGATCGGAGACCATTGCAGCAAGGCAGACAGGACCGGGAAGAAGGAGAAGCAAGAAGAAAGCGGACGGAGGCGCTCTCCGTTCCATACTTAAAACTAGGGAGGCCAACCGCCCGACCTCCACGATCGCGAGTAATCATGACCGCTTTGCATCCAGGGACTTGTCAATTCGATGCGATTGCGGCGTCGTGGGAAGTGGAACGCCCACGTCAATCAACCGCCCTTGCAGTGCCAAACCGCATGAGCCGTTAAGACCCAGCGCTTTGCCTGCCTTCGCCTCTCTTTCGGCCAAGCCAGGCGGCGCCTTGGGCCGGGGGCTCTGCCGGCGTTCAGGAGGAGAGGGTCATGAACTTACTGCATGCGGCTGCGGCGTGGCTCAAGGGGGCCCATCACGGCCCATCTTCATCAACACAAGCTTAAGACCCTCGCGAGGCAAGCCTCATGATGCGGACTGACAGGAGCTTCCTCGAGCCGCAGCCTCATCAGGCTGGCTCGCGAGGCGGAGAGATCAAGCGGGGTACCTCACGAGGTGCCCATGGCGCAAGCCATGATGACCAAAGGCGCCCGAGGCGAGGCGCCGAGGCGAGGCGCCAGTGAGCGCCAGCCAGCTTGATCCTCCTTTCCTCTTTGGTGCAAAGGGGCAAAGCGCTGAGAGAGCATCAAGCAAAGGCATCCATTTGGTGCAACAAGACCAAGACCAGCCCAGGCGGAAGGAAGTCATTGTGGAGCCCAAGCCAGCGTCACCACGAGCCTTTGACGGAGAGGACCAACTTTAGTCGGGATAAGTGTACCAGATGTTCCCCTTCAAAATGGCCAATTGTTGGCGCCCTTCCCGCTCAATATTTGGGAAGAGGCCCGGGGCCTCTGTCTATAAATAGGACTAGCCTCCCACGAGGGGTAGAGGAGGAGCTTGATCCGGAATCGAGCAGGCTAGGGGCATCTTGAATAGAGAGAGAAAGAGAGGCGTGAACTCCTCCAAGAAGTTCATCGCCCGGCCAAGAACAGACCCTCGCGAGGCTGTTCTTCCTTGTATTGTTCATCACCATCAGCCCAAGAGGCAATCCACCACACCACAAACTAGAGTAGGGTATTACACCACAATTGTGGCCCGAACTAGTATAAACCTTGCATCTCTTGTGTTGTTCCTTTCGTAGTTTAGATCCTAGCGAGGCGGCGGGGTGCAGGTAGGTAGAGGGCGAGATCTCCGCGCGCATCCCAGTGTTTGAACCTCAAGGGTCTGCCGGAACCCGAAATCCGACAGGTTCCTCCTCCGAATATTCCATGGAAGATTTTGAACACAAGGATAGTGTCCGGCTCTGCAAAACAAATTCCACATACCACCGTAGAGAGAATAAAATTTCCACAAATCTAATCTGCTGACAGCTTTTCTTAACGTGACGTTCTGCTGTGGTCTGGTCATGACGAACCATTTTTTCGAGCCTGCTGCTGCACGTGTCGCGAGGTAGTTTTGTTGGCACGTCTTGTCGAAGCAGAGATCGTGTTCCTCTTTTCAGGATTCTCATCAATATGGGTGTGGGTAACCTAACGCGCCATTAATTCAGTAGCAGGGATTAAGCGGTTTTACCCGGGCAAGTGGGGGGCGCAGAATCCTGCTGCCTTTAATAAGGGGATAAGGACTCCTCCTTTTACTCACGCCTTGTTCTTCCCTGCCCATCCATTCTCGCGCACTCGAGCTCCAGCGCCCAAGTTCGCATCTTCCACAAAATCACTCCAAACATATGGAGGCGGGAGGAAGGGATGGCCTCCTCCGTTCTGGAGGAGAACATTCTGGCTCAGGAAGCGGATACCTAGCCGCAGAATGTCGCTCACCGGCTCCCGGATCTGGGGCAGATCATCCCACCCCGAGCCTCATGAAAGGGTCGTGTTTCGTACCCATTTACGTCCATGGATTTGGGGTTTCCCCTGGGGAGCGTGAGCAGAAATTCAAAATTTTCCTCGTGTCACCAAGATCTATCTATGGAGAAAACTAGCTAGCGAGGGAAGGAAGGAGTGCATCTACATACCCTTGTAGATCGCTAAGCGGAGCGTTCAAGTGAGCAGGGTTGAAGGAGTCGTACTCGTCGTGATCCAAATCACGGAGATCCTAGTGCGAGCAGACGGCACCTCCGCGTTCAACACACGTACAGCCGGTGGCGTCTCCCGCCTTGATCCAGCAAGGAGAGAGGAGAGGTTGAGAAGACTCCATCCAGCAGCAGCACAGCGGCGTGGTGGTGATGGAGGCGTGGCAATCCCGAGGCCGCCAAGCACCAAGGGAGAGGAGGAGGAGGAGGCGGGGCTGCACCAAGAGGAGGAGGCTCTCGTGTGTTATGGGCAGCCCCTAGGCCTCATATATATAGGGGAAGGGAGGGCTGCGCCCCTCTGGGGTTTCCACCCCTAGGGGTGGCGGCCAGCCCTAGATGGGTTTTGGGGAGGCGGCCAGAGGGAGGGAGAGGGGCGCCCACTAGGTGGGCCTTAGGGCCCATCTGGACTAGGGTTGCCCCTCCCACTCTCCCTTGCCTTGGGCCCCTTGTGGGGCGCACCAGCCCCCTGGGGCTGGTCCCTCCACACTTGGCCCCCATAACCTTCAGGGCAGGTGGCCCCACTTGGTGGACCCAGGACCCTCCGGTGGTCCCGTACATCTACCGAATCCCGAAACTTTTCGGTGACCAAAACAGGACTTCCATATATAAATCTTTACCTCCGGACCATTCCGGAACTCCTCGTGACGTCCGGGATCTCATCGGGACTCGAACAACATTCGGTAACCACATACAAACTTCCTTTATAACCCTAAGCGTCGCCAGAACCTTAAGTGTGTAGACCCTACGGGTTCGGGAACCATCTGAGACATGCCGAGGCGTTCTCGGTCAATAACCAACAGCGGGATCTGGATACCCATGTTGGCTCCCACATGTTCCACGATGATCTCATCGGATGAACCACGATGTCAAGGACTCAATCGATCCGTATACAATTCCCTTTGTCTAGCGGTATTGTACTTGCCGAGATTCGATCGTCGGTATCCGATACCTTGTTCAATCTCGTTACCGGCAAGTCTCTTTACTCGTTCCGTAACACATCATCCGTGATCAACCCCTTGGTCACATTGTGCACATATGATGATGTCCTACCGAGTGGGCCAGAGATACCTCTCCGTTTACGGGTGACAAATCCAGTCTCGATTCGTGCCAACCCAGCAGACACTTTCGGAGATACTGTAATGCACCTTTATAGCCACCCGATTCGTTGTGGCGTTTGGTACACCAAAGCATTCCTACGGTATCCGGGAGTTGCACAATCTCATGGTCTAAGGAAATGATACTTGACATTAGAAAAGCTTTAGCATCTGAACTACGATCTTTGTGCTAGGCTTAGGATTGGGTCTTGTCCATCACATCATTCTCCTAATGATGTGATCCGTTATCAATGACATCCAATGTCCATGGTTAGGAAACCGTAACCATCTATTGATCAACGAGCTAGTCAACTAGAGGCTTACTAGGGACATGGTGTTGTCTATGTATCCACACATGTATTTGAGTTTCCTATCAATACAATTATAGCATGGATAATAAGCGATTATCATGAACAAGGAAATATAATAATAACTAATTTATTATTGCCTCTAGGGCATATTTCCAACAGTCTCCCACTTGCACTAGAGTCAATAATCTAGTTCACATCGTCATGTGATTAACACGATAGGTCACATCGCCATGTGACCAACATCCAAAGAGTTTACTAGTGTCGTAAACTAGTTCACATCATCATGTGATTAAGACTCAATGAGTTACGAGGTTTGATCATGTTTTGCTTGTGAGAGAGGTTTTAGTCAGCGGGTTTTAGTCAGCAGTGCGAACCTTTCAGATCCGTGTGTGCTTACAATTCTCTATGTCATATTGTAAATGCTGCTTCCACGCTCCACTTGGAGCTATTCCAAATGGTTGCTCCACTATCGTATCCGGTTTGCTACTCGAGTCACTCGGATAGGTGTTAAAGCTTGCATCGGCGTAACCCTTTCGCCGAACTCTTTATCACCTCCATAATCGAGAAACATGTCCTTATTTACTCCAAGGACAATTTTGACCGCTGTCAATGATCCATTCTGGATCATTCTTGTACCTTAGTGACTCATGGCAAGGCACACTTCGGTGCGGTACACAGCATAGCATACTATAGAGCCTCGTCTAAGGCATAGGGGCGACCTTCGTCCTTTCTCTCTTTTCTGCCGTGGTCGAGCTTTAACTCTTAACTTCATACCTTACATCTCAGGCAAGAACTCCTTCTTTGGTGATCCATCTTGAACACCTTCAAGATCATGTCAAAGTATGTGCTCATTTGAAAGTATTATTAAGCATTTTGATCTATCCTTATAGATCTTGATGCTCAATGTTCAAGTAGCTTAATCCAGGTTTTCATTGAAAACACTTTTCAAATAACCCTATATGCTTTCTAGAAATTCTACATCATTTCGATCATCAATATGTCAACAACATATACTCATCAGAAATTCTATAGTGCTCCCACTCACTTCTTTGGAAATACAAGTTTCTCATAAACTTTGTATAAACCCAAAATCTTTGATCATCTCATCAAAGCGCACATTCCAACTCGAGATGCTTACTCCGGTCCTTAGAAGGATCGCTGGAGCTAGCATACCTTTAGCATCCTTAGGATCGACAAAACTTTTCGATTGTATCACATACAACCTTTCCTTCGGCTGGTAAGGAAACTCGTTTTGACATCCATCGCAGATTTCATAAATGCAGCTAATGCTAACATGATTCCGGCGGACTTAAGCATCGCTACGGATGAGAAAATCTCATCGTAGTCAACTCCTTGAACTTGTGAAAACTCTTACGCCACAAGTCGAGCTTCATAGGCGGTGACATTACCGTCCACGTCCGTCTTCTTCTTAAAGATCCATTTATCTCAATGGCTTGCCGATCATCGGGCAAGTCCACCAAAGTCCATGCTTTGTTACGATACATGGATCCTATCTCGGATTTCATGGCTTCTAACCATTTGTCGAATTTGGGCCCACCATTGC
This sequence comes from Aegilops longissima, assembly GCA_021605205.1. Taxonomy (NCBI): domain Eukaryota; kingdom Viridiplantae; phylum Streptophyta; class Magnoliopsida; order Poales; family Poaceae; genus Aegilops; species Aegilops longissima. The sequence continues at coordinate 33,628 of JAHIAM010001618.1, forward strand.
TTCTCCATAGCTCGTAGGTTCATTGTTGTCTAGCAACATGACCTTCAAGACAGGATTGCGTACCACTCGAAGTAGTATCGCATCCTTGTCACCCTCGAGTGCGTTAGTGACTTGATCCGAAACTTCATGATCACTATCATAGCTTCTACTTCAATTGGTGTAGGTGCCACAGGAACAACTTCATGTGCCTGCTACACACTAGTTGAAGTGATGGTTCAATAACCTCATCAAGTCTCCACCATCCTCCCACTCAACTTTTGAGACAAACTTTTCCTCGAGAAAGGACCCGATTCAAGAAACAATCCCTATTGCTTTCGGATCTGAATTAGGAGGTATACCCAACTGTTTTGGGTGTCCTATGAAGATGCATTTTATCCGCTTTGGGTTCGAGCTTATCAACCTGAAACTTTTTCACATAAGCGTCGCAGCCCCAAACTTTTAAGAAGCGACAACTTAGGTTTCTCTAAACCATAGTTCATACGGTGTCATCTCAGCGGAATTACGTGGTGCCCTATTAAAGTGAGTGCGGTTGTCTCTAATGCCTAACCCATGAGCGATAGTGGTAATTCGATAAGAGACATCATAGTACGCACCATATCCAATAGGGTGCAACTATGATGTTCGGACACACCATCACACTATGGTGTTCGAGGCGGTATTAATTGTGAAACAATTTCCACAATGTCTTAATTGTGTGCCAAAACTCGTAACTCAGATATTCATCTCTATGATCATATCATAGACATTTTATCCTCTTGTCACGAAGATCTTAAACTTCACTCTGAAATTACTTGAACCATTCAATAATTCAGACTTGTGTTTCATCAAGTAAATATACTCAACATCTACTCAAATCATCGTGAAGTAAGAACATAACGATATTCCTTTGCATGCCTCGGCACTCATTGGACTGCACACATCAAAATGTGTTACTTCCAACAAGTTGCTATCTTGTTCCATCTTCTTTGAAACGAGGCTTTTGGTCATCTTGCCCATGTGGTATGATTTGCATATCTCAAGTGATTCAAAATCAAGTGAGTCCAAGCGATCCATCTGCATGGAGTTTCTTCATGCGTATACACCAATAGACATGGTTAGCATGTCTCAAACTTTTCAAAGCGAGTGAGTCAAAGATCCATCAACATGGAGCTTCTTCATGCGTTTATACCAATATGACTTACATGGCGAGTGCCACAAGTAAGTGGTACTATCATTACTATCTTATATCTTTTGGCATGAAAATGTGTATCACTACGATCGAGATTCAATAAACCATTCCTTTAGGTGCAAGACCATTGAAGGTATTATTCAAATAAATAGAGTAACCATTATTCTCCTTAAATGAATAACCGTATTGCGATAGACATAATCCAATCATGTCTATGCTCAGCATAAACACCAAATGACAATTATTCAGGTTTAATACTAATCTTGATGGTAGAGGGGGCGTGCGATGTTTGATCACATCAAACTTGGAAACACTTCAACACATATCGTCGACTCACCTTTAGCTAGTCTCCGTTTATTCCGTAGCTTTTATTTGAGTTACTAACACTTAGCAACCGAACGGTATCTAATACCCTGGTGCTACTAGGAGTACTAGTAAAGTACACATTAACATAATGTATATCAATATACTTCTATCGACCTTGCCAGCCTTCTCATCTACCAAGTATCTAGGGTAATTCTGCTCGATGGCTGTTCCCCTTATTACGAAGCACTTAGTCTCGGGTTTGGGTTCAACCTTGGGTTTCTTCACTTGAGCAGCAACTGATTTGCCGTTTCATGAAGTATCCCTTCTTGCCCTTGCCCTTCTTGAAACTAGTGGTTTCACCAACCATCAACAATTGATGCTCCTTCTTGATTTCTACTTTCGCGGTGTCAAACATCGCGAATACCTCAAGGATCATCATATCTATCCTGATATGTTATAGTTCATCACGAAGCTCTAGCAGCTTGGTGGCAATGACTTTGGAGAAACATCACTATCTCATCGGAAGATCAACTCCCTCGATTCAAGTGATTGTTGTACTCGGACAATCTGAGCACAAGCTCAACGATTGAGCTTTTCTCCCTTAGTTTGCAGGCTAAGAAAATCGTCGGAGGTCTTATACCTCTTGGCGTGGGCACGAGCCTGAAATCCCAATTTCAGCCCTCGAAACATCTCATATGTTCATGACGTTTGAAAAGCGTCTTTGGTGCCTCAACTCTAAACCGTTTAAGCGAACTATCACGTAGTTATCAAAGCGTGTATGTCCGATGTTTGCAACATCCACAAGCGGCGTTTGGGGTTCAGCACACTGGCGGTGCATTAAGGACATAAGCTTTCTCTTGTCGCATAATCGCTACTTTCAACTTTCAACTATATTTTCTCTAGGAACATATCTAAGCAGTGGAACTAAAGCGCGAGCTTACGACATAATTTGCAAAGGTCTTTTGACTATGTTCAAGATAATTAAGTTCATCTTATGAACTCCCACTCGAATAGACATCCCTCTGGTCATCTAAGTGATTACATGATCCGAGTCAACTAGGCGTGTCCGATCATCACGTGAGACGGACTAGTCATCATCGGTGAACATCTTCATGTTGATCGTATCTACTATCGACTCATGCTCGACCTTTCGGTCTCGTGTTCGAGGCCATATGCGTACATGCTAGGCTCGTCAAGTTAACCCTAAGTGTTTGCGTGTGTGTGTAAATCATGCTCTTACACCGTTGTATGTGAGCGTAAGAATCCATCACACCCGATCATCACGTGGTGCTTAGAAGCGACGAACTTTTAGCGGTGCGCAGTTAGGGAGAACACTTCTTGAAATTGTTGTAAGGATCATCTTATTTACTACCGTCGTTCTAAGTAAACAAGATGCATAAACATAATAAACATCACATGCAATTATATAGTAGTGACATGATATGGCCAATATCATATTGCTCCTTTGATCTCCATCTTGGGGCTCCATGATCATCATCGTCACCGGCATGACACCATGATCTCCATCATCATGATCTCCATCATCGTGTCTTCATGAAGTTGTCTCGCCAACTATTACTTCTACTACTATGGCTACGGTTAGCAATAAAGTAAAGTAATTACATGGCGTTGTTTAATGACACGCAGGTCATACAATAAATAAAGACAACTCCTATGGCTCCTGCGGTTGTCATACTCATCGACATGCAAGTCGTGAATCCTATTACAAGAACATGATCAATCTCATACATCACATATCATTCATCACATTCTTCTTGGCCATATCACATCACATAGCATACCTGCAAAAACAAGTTAGGCGTCCTCTAATTGTTGTTTGCATGTTTCTGATGGCTGCTATGGGTTTCTAGCAAACGTTTCTTACCTCATAAAACCACAGCGTGATATGCCAATTGCTATTTACCCTTCATAAGGACCCTTTTCATCGAATCCGTTCCGACTAAAGTGGGAGGCGGCACCGCTAGCCACCTTATGCACCAAGTGCATGTCGATCGGTGGAACTGTCTCACGTAAAATGCGTGTAAGGTCGGTCCGGGCGCTTCATCCCACAATACCGTCGAAACAAGATTGGACTAGTAACGGTAAGCATATTGAACAACATCAACGCCCACAACTACTTTGTGTTCTACTCGTGCAAAGAATCTCGCAATAGACCTAGCTCATGATGCCCTTTGTTGGGGAGCGTGGCAGAAATTCAAAATTTTCCTCGTGTCACCAAGATCTATCTATGGAGAAACTAGCAGCGAGGGAAGGAGAGTGCATCTACATACCCTTGTAGATCGCTAAGCGGAGCGTTCAAGAGAAGCGGGGTTGAAGGAGTCGTACTCGTCGTGATCCAAATCACCGGAGATCCTAGTGCGAGCAGACGGCACCTCCGCGTTCAACACCGTACAGCCGGTGGCGTCTCCACGCCTTGATCCAGCAAGGAGAGAGGAGAGGTTGAGAAGACTCCATCCAGCAGCAGCACAGCGGCGTGGTGGTGGTGGAGGCGTGGCAATCCCGAGAGGCCGCCAAGCACCAAGGGAGAGGAGGAGGAGGAGGCGGGGCTGCGCCAAGAGGAGAGGCTCTCGTGTGTTATGGGCAGCCCCAGGCCTCATATATATAGGGGAAGGGAGGGCTGCGCCCCTCTAGGGTTTCCACCCCTAGGGGTGGCGGCCAGCCCTAGATGGGTTCTTGGAGGCGGCCAGAGGGGGGGAGGGGCGCCCACTAGGTGGGCCTTAGGGCCCATCTGGACTAGGGTTGCCCCTCCCCTCTCCCTTGCGCCTTGGGCCCCTTGTGGGGCGCACCAGCCCTCCTGGGGCTGGTCCCTCCCACTTGGCCCATGCAACCCTACAGGGCAGGTGGCCCCACTTGGTGGACCCGGGACCCTCCGGTGGTCCGTACGTTCCGATAAAACCCGAAACTTTTCGGTGACCAAAACAGGACTTCCATATATAAATCTTTACCTCCGGACCATTCCGGAACTCCTCGTGACGTCCGGGATCTCATCGGGACTCGAACAACATTCGGTAACCACATACAAACTTCCTTTATAACCCTAAGCGTCCGAACCTTAAGTGTGTAGACCCTACGGGTTCGGGAACCATCTGAGACATGGCCGAGGCGTTCTCGGTCAATAACCAACAGCGGGATCTGGATACCCATGTTGGCTCCCACATGTTCCACGATGATCTCATCGGATGAACCACGATGTCAAGGACTCAATCGATCCGTATACAATTCCCTTTGTCTAGCGGTATTGTACTTGCGAGATTCGATCGTCGGTATCCGATACCTTGTTCAATCTCGTTACCGGCAAGTCTCTTTACTCGTTCCGTAACACATCATCCGTGATCAACCCCTTGGTCACATTGTGCACATATGATGATGTCCTACCGAGTGGGCCAGAGATACCTCTCCGTTTACGGGTGACAAATCCGATCTCGATTCGTGCCAACCAGCAGACACTTTCGGAGATACCTGTAATGCACCTTTATAGCCACCCGATTCGTTGTGGCGTTTGGTACACCAAAGCATTCCTCGGTATCCGGGAGTTGCACAATCTCATGGTCTAAGGAAATGATACTTGACATTAGAAAAGCTTTAGCATCTGAACTACGATCTTTGTGCTAGGCTTAGGATTGGGTCTTGTCCATCACATCATTCTCCTAATGATGTGATCCGTTATCAATGACATCCAATGTCCATGGTTAGAAACCGTAACCATCTATTGATCAACGAGCTAGTCAACTAGAGGCTTACTAGGGACATGGTGTTGTCTATGTATCCACACATGTATTTGAGTTTCCTATCAATACAATTATAGCATGGATAATAAGCGATTATCATGAACAAGGAAATATAATAATAACTAATTTATTATTGCCTCTAGGGCATATTTCCAACA